>KK117496.1:169881-187727 GCA_000611955.2 Stegodyphus mimosarum
GTATAATATCCGACCACACAGTGCTTGCACCGGCCAACATGCTCTGCAAGGTATACAGATGCTTCCCTGGCCACTGTACTCTCCTGACCTGTCACCAATCGAACATGTGTGGGATGTGATTGGACGCCGTTTGCAGACTCTGCCCCTGCCTTGTTCAGAAGACAAACTGTGGCAAATGGTTGAAAGGGAATAGAAAGCCATCCCTCAGGACACCATCCGCACTCTTATTGACTCTATATGCCTAGATGTGTTTCTTCGTGCATTGCTGTCCGCGATGGTCCTACATCCTACTGAGCCGATGCCGTTCTCACTCTGTATTCTGACTCATTTTGAAATAAAGATCACTTATTGCTGCTGCTTGCTGTTTCTGTCTTTTTTCCAAATTTCATCAGTTTCTGACCCCTCCTTCTTGGTGTTGCATTTTCAATGTCGAACAGTGTATTTATAATATGCTTTTGAAAGACATGCATATATTTAAATAATTGTAGCCTTTACAAAATTCAGAACATCAATAACTTTCATTTCATAAACTTACCATTATCAGAACACAAGTATAATTTGCTATCAGCAACTAATGAGGGATGAACGCCTTTCTGTTCAGTAAAGAGAACTTCCATTGCTCCTACCAAACGCTGAATATAACCATCACTTAAAGCCCGGCTGCTGCCAATAGTACAGCTGCCATTAGCATCAAATTCTATGTGCAAAAAAATACAATTCTGAGGCATACCCCAAACTTTAGGCAATAATGCTGCTGGTAGAACAGGAAGAGGTTCTATCATGAGAAAAAAAAAATTCAATAAATCTCACACACATATACAAAGGTAAAAAAGAGTAAAGCAAGAGAAAATTCTTATTTCAATTCATGAGCTTGTGCATTAACGCCAGCAGAAATTATATGTATCAGCATATTTTGACAAATTTTTTTACATCAAATATATATACACAGAAATAGACAGACAATGATTTTTTTTTAAAATATTTTACAGAAAATTATATGGAGATAAAAAAATATACTTAGTTTTGTAACTGAAAAATGTAATATTCTGAAACTACAGATGAGCTTAAAGTTTTTTTTTTCACACTAGAAAAAATCCCCCCAAAAAATCATTTTGCATGAGTTCTAGAAGTTAAAAAATTATCCAATATAGAGAAAAAAATCAAAAAAGGTACAAGATGCTAAGTTTTAATCATTATGTTGAGTTATTGTTAAAATAGTTAAAAAAAAACTTTTCCCACCATTTAGTATCACATATCGTGAGAGGTTGTTTTCAGAAATGGATATCTTACATAAAGAGGTGGAACAGAATTTTTATCCCCATCCCACAAAAGCTGAGCTGCATCACAATTTATTACTTCTGAAAATGGCAATATATTTTTGTATATAAATTTTCACTAATGAAGTAGCCTTGAAACTTTCTTTTATTTTGTATCAGGAATACAAATAAGTCTCCACTGTTTTCTTTCTTTAATCAAAAACTTGATTATTAACTAATTTATTGTGAAAGAATGGTATGTTATGTTTCATTCAAAGTATTGTCCATTGCTAGCCACTACTTTTTCCCATCTTTCTGGCAGCATATGGATACAGTGTAGGAAGAACACTTCCATCTTTCGAGGCTATCCACAAATCAACTCAATTTTTGATATCTTCATATGATGTGAAATGCTGCTCAGACAGGCCATGCATCATCAATGGTAGCAAGTAATAATCAGATGGAGTAATGCCTGGTGAACACAGCGAGAGCAGTGGGGGACTTATCATTTGAATATTTCCGAGTAGATTTTGACTGGCATTTCAGCATGTTGCTGAGCGTTATCATGCAGGAGTAGTAGTAGGAGCATTTTTCTTTGAGTATTTGGCTCAGTCTCATCAATTGTGTTTGGTAGAAAGACCCAGTAATGGTTTCGTTCGGTTTGAGCAATTTGCAATATATGACACCAAGCTAATCCCACCTATACACAACCTGATTTTTTTCATGAATATTCGGCTTGCTGTCGATGCTGAAGCATGGCCAGGCAGTCTGCATCATTTCTTCTTTTTTAGGGTATCATAGTGGATCCACTTTTTATCACCAGTCACTATACTATGCAAAAAACATTCTTTCAACAGCAAGCAGCATTTCATGTGTAAAAAAATGGCATTCAACATGTCTCAGCTTCAGTTCATATAGGACACAATGTCCCTGCCTTTGAATAATTCCCAATGATTTTGAACGATGTGAAGTTGCTTGTTGAGTCACTGCTAATGTAAGTGCAAGTTCTACTTGTGTTTGGCATGAATCTTCATCCAATAATGCTTCCAATCCTGTGTCTTCATACACTTTCATCCATCCACTCCATTCTTTGTCTTCGACGTCCAATTCACAGTTCTTTAACTTTTGAAACTACTAACAACAACTTCTCTCACTTAAGGTAGCCACACTGTATGCTTTTACAAGCAACTGATGCACCTCAGCTGCATATTTCTTTAAATGAAAGAAATAAATCAAAAGTTCCTGCAATTGATGCTCATTTGGCTCAAAATTCAACATTTTTGCACGAAAAAAATATATGATGCTGATACAAAATCACTAACATTTGGAGGTTATGTTGTTAGCAGATGTCCAACCATATGATATAACATCTTATATCAGATAATTTTAACCATAACTCACTGGTGGCACCATTTTTTTTTCCCAAATGGCAGAGATGTATTCCCAACAGAACCAGCAAATTTGGCTCAGAAAAGTTTTTTTTTTTTTTTTTTTTAAATGTGATCAGTAGTATATATGAAAGGAACACATACTAATTTTACTAATATTTGTGAATGATATTCGCAAATAAAACTGAAAAACACAAGTGTCTGAAAACAAATGTAATCCACTGTACTATAAAATCACTTTATTAATTACTTTTTCAGTTTTCCAATTTTAAAATTCTACTGGGCTTAAATTTGAGTGCAACTATTTTTTATTATTTTATCTATTTATTATTTATATTTTTTTCCAATTCCAAAGTTCTATTCTAGCTTAAATTATAAGTAATATGGTATATTTGTTTCTTGTCCTTTATAATATACTAAGAGAGGGCGTCAATTCATCAGGAGCCTCATCATAGCTTTTGAAGAGATATTTTAATCTTGAGCTCCGGTACTTTCTTGTATTATTAAACTGCAATATTGCAAGAATTCTTTTGTTTACTGATTTAGTAAGGTTTTTTCCTTTCTTTTCTTTTTTCCCCCCAATTCACATAATTGATATTGATAACAGGTACTAAACGCACATGCAACTACTATACCTTACTTAGCAAGCAAAATATGAGAGAAAAACTTAAACATACGGGAAAGATGTTTTAACTGAAATGCAGTATATTTGGGAAAAGGAGCACTTATGAGCTGAAACATTTGGTAGAAAAAGTCTTAAATGGACTAGAAACCAAAGTGGCAATTTTATTTCACCACATACCACTTAAAATATTCCTAATAAAATAATGATAAACCTTCTCATCCATCCTTGACACCACATCTTACTCTCATTCATTTTATCTATTTAGTATGCTGTAATTTATCATACTATTTACTTATCATTAATTAAAATGAATTAATTCTTTCATCTTTTTACATTATATTTAACTGCACATTAGAGCTTATTTTTTCAATGTGGCTACGGATATTTTATGAGCATTGGCATTTCTAATTTTACATATTAATATTTTTTGTTTATTCACACCCTCAAAAAGTTCCCAAAGAGTGTTGGTGACATATAACATTTACCCCATACAATATAGCCAATATACATACCTTTCAACAGCCAGTGGGTGCTGTTAAGCAAAATCAATTTGAAGCATGTTAATCCGAGTGTATTAAAACACTTATATAGTACATAATTATATGTGTATACTCTAACACACATATAATGTGCACGTGTGAGATAACTACTGTCGAATGTATATTAAAAAATGCAGTGAAACATGGCAGTTTTACTGAATGTTGAAAGTGGAGCTGTGGATAGTCAGAATCTACCTAGAAATTAAGCCCTCACCTTAAAATCAGATTACAGTATTACATATTTTAAAGACCCATATGAAAATTTCTTTTATGCTGATTATTAAAGATCTAAATCTTGGATTATGAAATATAAAATATTTAATTGTAAATCATAAAAAAAGTTTAAAGAAAAACTACGGTAAACCTTGAATTTATTTTTTCATTTAAATATTACTTTAAAAATATTTAGCACTTCTTAAGCAAAAACATACAAAAGAAATCAACTTACAATATTACAGATATTTTCATCTTTTATTTAAATATACAATTCCATGAACAATATCTAACACATTACTGACCCTTTCTCCCCACCCCCAAATAGCCAAGCATTTGCTGATTAGCATTTAGTAGAATAGTTGAATTTACTAATCACTTTACTGTGTACATTGCTTAAAATGCACCACAGAGGTAACGGACGACTATTGCACTTAGGGAATGGCAACCACTAGTCATACGACAGTCACCAGAGCTTGCTTCAATATTAGTACAGCTACTATTAACCACCATACAGAACAGAAAACTATTAACTCTAACAACTCAGTGATGCATTAATAAATAATGAAATGGCATAAATTAATTCCTAGCACAAATTTAGTTACGCAGAATGGCCAGTAAAGTGTTAATTTATTTTTAAATTGTATACAAATACAAAACAAGAAATTTACCAAGTATTTTTGCTTGGCTCTGTTATTACAACTAAAACTGCTTTAACAGTATACAAATATATGAAAAAATTTATATCTGAAAGAAAAAACAGACAATTATATAATAATATGTATAATAAAATCTATATTTTTTATATTTGTTTCTCCCAAATAATATTCATTTTTAAGTTTAAAAAAAAAAACCCTGCTATGTATTATAACTTTTATAAGCAATTATTTAAAATACATGTAGCGAATAGAAGCACAACATAAAATCTACAGTTTCCACAATATATATACACACAAAGCTACCGGGTGGCCATAATTAAACTGACAGTGCTCACACTATTCTGTAGCGAGATCTATTTGCAAGAATGACGCCACATTTTGTAAGAAGATTAAACAAGACGGGGGAGGAAAGATTCCGTGAAAAAACAAATTAGTTCCAAACGTCACAGCTAGGGGAATATTTGGCACTGTGTAATAAATAGAAAATAGAGTGTTAACAAATGCAAATTAATATGGAAAAAAATTACCTTTTATTATGCACATTTTCTGATTTAATTCAAGTGCAATATGGCAACACTTTTAAAAAAGGGTAAAATCTACATAAACACCGATAAAGTCTCATGATCTGCAATCATTTACCATCTGCAATCATTTACCATAGGTAACTGTTTGGTGTGGGTACACAGCGGAATTTATCGTAGGTCCATTCTTCTACGAGAACATTAACCCGACAGGACCGAAAACCTGTTCTGTTACCGGAGAGAAATATCGTCATGTGTTGAACAGCTTTGTCATTCCGGCACTTCAGCAAAGACAATGCCTGGGGGAAATGATTTTCATGCAAGATGGAGCCCCTCCACACGTTGCTGTACTGGTGCAACAGATGCTACGACAGAAAGAGTCATTAGCCGCTACTTTCCAACTGCATGGCCACCTCGGTCGCCTGATCTTACCCCATGCGACTTCTGGCTATGGGATTACCTTAAGTCCTAGGTCTATCAAGGAGTGGTCCAGGACCTGGCTACGTTGAAGGATAACATATCACAGACTGTACGGGAGAACATACTGTGCACAGAATGCAATATGTGGTCCACAACAACGGCAGCCACATTGAAACTCATTTGAATTAAAATAAAAGGTAATTTCCGTATTGATTTGCATTTGTTAACACTGTATTTTCTATTACACAGTGCCAAATATTCCCCTAGCGGTGACTTTTGGAACTAATTTGTTTTTTCGCGGAATCCTTCGTCCCCCGTCTCGTTTAATCTTCCTACAAAATGTGCCGTCATTCTCACAAACAGATCGCGCTACAGAATACTGTGAGCACTGTCAGTTTAATTATGGCCACCCGGTATATAAAGATGTACAACTTCTATTCTGTGTTCTAATAGCTAGAGAGATACCCACTCCTTCAATAACAGCTTCCAGACAGATTGGCTCTAAAGACTCATTTTTAATTCTGTTTATTTTTTAAATGTGTGGCATTTTGTGTGAATTACATGGGAATTATTACATTCCCTTCAGGAAAACTTCATGTAATCCTAAAATGGTAACTAAACAGGATTCCGTAAAGGATTATATTATCCTAAATCATCCACTCTAAAGTGCATTTTGCTACTCTTTTTGCTTCTGTAAAAGTTATGTTACTCCAGATCATCCACTTTAAGTTCATTTCCTATTCTGTTCCCTCCCCCTTCCTCTGAAGTGCATCATTTGAAAATTAATCCCCATCATGTAATTTCCCAAGGTGACACATGTGACGCCTCATGTATTTATGTTATTTACAAATTGTTAATTTAAATTTTAATATAAAACTGAAATTTTTCCCTCTACAGTATTTAAACCAAAACTTTGAAATAAGATGTAAGATAAGAATAATAAGATGATACTATGTCCATTTGTAGAGTATTAAAGTAACTTGAGCATTCTTAATCTTATTGGTTTAAACTTTCATGATAGTCGCTACACAAACTAGTTCATACTAATTTTATTCTAATACATAGACAGTTAAGACCTTATCTGTATTTGTCCTTATGTATATCTGCACAAATCTAAGCATATAAAGTTATATGCTGAAATATGGCCAGATATACATTAGAACAAGTATAAATCCCAGTTTGTACTTTCTCTTCTTTTCTGATCTACAGTTTCCTTTTATTTTTTAAACTTTTTTTATTACCCTTAAATTACTTTTATCTTAATTTATATCACTGAAATACATTAGCCTCTTGTGCTTTTTAAATGAAGATATTTCAGAATGAAACTATTCTTTAAAAATTCATCTGATCCAACATTACTTAGACATGGAAGACATAAATGTCCAACGTTCTACAAGATAAAAATGCTACTTTTAATTTCAAATGATATCTATAGATCTGAACACAATGATACATGAGACTATTTCTTCATAAAATACTTCGATTTTGACTACATAATTATTTCACCAATAAGTACTAACTGCAAGAAAAAAGACAAGCTGAAGATCTCCCTACAAAATCATCACTGCTGTGAATATTAATCAACATCTTTAAAAACATTTCTTCATTAGACCTTCATGCTCCAGCATTTTACTTACATCAGGAAAGTTCTCTAAGAATGTCCTTTACTGGCATGTAATGTTTTTAAGAATGGGAAAACATTTATTCTAGAAGCTAATATGGATTGATCCAAGAAATTGGTTGAACCTATGTAAGATAAACTAAAATGAAAAGCACTAAGGATACATTTTAGCTAGACAGGTTTAGGTTTTCATTTCTGATAAAGTACCTATAACATGCAAATTCAGAAAATAAATACATAATTAAAAAGGGCTACAAAAGGAGAATGAAATAATATAAATAAAAAAAAAATTCATTTAATATGAAGAAGTAACGTGACAAAAGATTTAAGTATTTTAAAAATTGCCAGACAGTCATGATTTGAAAGTTGCCCACAAATGATAAGAGCTAACTTTTGAGAAAAGACAAGCTAGTTTTAAAAACAGAATTCTATTCTCATGAAACTTGCTGAAAGGAAAAAACAGGGTGTTCTATAAATTATGGCCAAAGATATTATTATCATTAGCATAAATGCAAATTATTTTTTTTAATATTGTTCTTTAATGCAATAAACATGCATTACTAAATAAAAAATATATTCCTTCATTATGAATATTTCATCTCCCATTTAAATTTTGCTTTAAAAAAACTTTGAACAGTTGAATAAGTCTAAGTTAATTTTAATCAGATTTCAAAATTTCTCAGTGATTTATGATTTTGTGGCTAATTATGTTCTTATTACCGTAAGGCACAGTCACAGATACATCAGTTTTGATTTTATGATAATTTCTTATTATAGTGGCCCACAAGATTGAATCGCTGATCAACTGAGATATATTGCTGAAATCTCACCACATGTTCTTATACCTCGCTACATGTTACCTCTTGGTTGAATAGTGATTAAATTCTGGAGCCACTATAATAAAAAAGAACTGATTTTTTTTAATTATTAAAAAATGAGAAAATGAAAACGCAAAATATTTTTGCATCTGTCATTTGAGAGATGAGAAAATAAAATTTCAAAATTCAAAATTTTCTGAATTATTGCTGTAACAACTAACTGCTATAAACTAATTTTATTATTCTGAATACAGATTAAATGTTTGATGGTATTAACAAAGCAATAGCAATATATGTTCAAAATAAGCTGCAATGTACAACTGGAAAGGTAAAATGAATCAAATCACTACTATTATATACATTCATTGCGCCGCCCTGACGGTATAGTGGTTAGGGTAGCCGACTGTGATACCAATGGGCCAGGGTTCGAGTCCCGGAGAAGGCATAGTTGTAACTATCCGTCCCTTCATAGAAGGCAAAGGTGGCCCACCTATTAGGTTCCAATGTTTTATCAATAAATATTTATTGATAAAACATTTAACATATCTTATGTATGATATTATAATATTTAGGCACATATGGGGCGAAAATAAAAACATAACTTGCTGCAAAATGAAAGAATTTTTTTAAAATAAAAGTTAATTACCTTTGTAGATTAATTTTTTATAATTTATAAACTAATCTTCGGATATGGAATAAGATTCAAAGAATTCTTATAGAAGTTCATAACCAACAGGAAATTTTAACACTTTAAAATCCTAATATTTTTAATACTGACAACAATAATTTTAATGCCAACTCCCTGAAAATGAAGTATTTCTAAGCGTATCAATGACTTCTAAATAGTGAACTTAATGAAATCATTAAGAATAATGCAAGAATAGGAAATTACACTTTCAATAACGAAAAAGTATCTTTGGAAATAAAATCATTGGCTAAAAAAACACTTTAACTAATGTCATAATTTACGTACCAAACTGTTAGTTCAATTATTTCATTTATACACAACCAACTACTTTTTGAAATTTTTTACAGCTTTCATTAAATGATTCAACCTAAAAAAAAAATATTAATAAATGACTAACATGAAACTAATAAAAATTATGTAAGCAAATAAAATATTCAGTTTCATTTTTTTCACTATATGAAATAAGCATTTTCACAGTATTCCAAATAAAACTAAAATTATACATAAAATAACTTGCTGCAAAATTAAGACTGTCTTGGCATACAAACTTGGCATTAAAATGTCATGATTAAATTTTAATATGAAAGCATCTCTAATTTAAAGCATCATATATAACAGCAGATATTTTTTCTTAAATGCAATTAAGAACAAATACAAGCAATAACATTACAAAAAGTTATCGATATGCGAGACAGATCAGCATTCATAGTATGCTAATTATGAAACGCTCTAAATGTATAAACAACCAGAATTATAAAAATTTTATAATAACATTAAGCGCAAAACACTAATGTAATAGATAAAAAAAGATTAAAAAAATTCTTACCAACAATAATGTAATAAATAAAAATTAATTTCCTCGTAAAAAGCTTCCTTAATCTAAAATAACATAAATGTTAAAATTCTGTGTTTAAATTTTTAATGAGAACGTCTCAAATGCTGACACAAATAGGAATACAATAACCATTACATTATTAATATTCAAAATATCAAGAGACAGATACAGATTGTGAGCGTCTTTTTCCGCATATTTTGTATCATTCGGTGAAAACAATGATGAAAGCTAAGATTCCGCTAATTACGCATAAACTGGTTTGAAGAAAGTAAAACAAAATCCGAAGTACATAAATCAACATTTAATCTGACAACAAAAACTCGAGAGTATGCAACCTAAATTTTCACCAAATGCGTTCTACGGGATGTTGACGTTCACACATCTGTATATATACAAAAACTACCAAAACAACAGTAAAACGAAGACAAAGGAAGGGAATTTAACATAAAAATACAGACAGAAAGACTTACACTCAAATGAATCTTCAAATCAAATTGATTATCAACATGAAAAGAATATCAAAACAGTTAAATAAAATATACTGATGATATGAAAATATATAAACTGATATTTATAAATTCGTTGCTCTGTTGCTGCCCGAACCTCGAGCCAGCCTTGCTTGTAAACTGCGTTTGACGTCACACAAAAATATTGCAAGGATTCATGGGTAGCGAAACAGCTGACGAGTAGCAGTGTAACGGTGTAGGGTTTTTAAAGCACTTAAGTATCTGAACAGCCGTATGGAGTTGGAAAGGCTCGATGGAGATGCAAGCGGGGGCAACGGAAAACGGAGAAATGAAGCGATCAATTCTTGATCACGCGCGTTTATAAATAATTATTTTCATCAAAACAAAACTCTTGCGTTTAGCACTAAAACGAAATTAATTCTATTGTTATATATTAGTTCGAAAAAGTCACGAAGAAAACCATAGAAGTAGTACAACATATTAGATCAGAAATCGAGCTCGATTTGAAACGCTGATGTTTAGAATTTTAAGCTTTCATAATCTGTTCTAAAAACGCTATTTTACTTAAAATATATGAAGTTTCACAAAATTTTAATTTTTGTTATTTTGTTTTCCAATTTTTGTAATTTTTGCTTATTTTACTTTTTAAATACTTTAGAAATTTTTTTCACTTTATCGTAATAAATTATTAATACGCTATTTCAAAACATAAAAATTTCTCTTTAAGAAAAAAAAATTATTTTCATTCTTTCTGTAATTAAAAATTTGTGAAAAATACACATTCAGAATAGCAGTGCATAGTAAAAGGACAGGGTATATTATCTTTCATAAAATTATAAATGCTAAAAACTTTTTCTGAATAAAAAAATAGAGTTGGAAGAATAGAAAAATAGAACATACTACTGTGATAAACCAAGAACCTGTTTTTTTTTTTTCTTTTTTTATATATTCAGTGAAAGATTTTGTAATTAAAATAATTTTTAATACTTTAAATTTTCTGTGCAATGCATAATGTAAAAAGAACCTGCAATGCTTTGAATTTGAAAACAAGAAAGCTATAAAAATGCGAAGGGTAAGTAGTTATTATGCGTATGAGAAAATTTTTAAAATGTTTCCTCCTTTCCGCCTGCCTTCGTGGTAGTAACTAGAGGCACACTGGACGCGTAGTGGAAAGCCCGCAGTTCGAATGCTCGCAAGGGCAGTGCTCAATTTTTGCATTTCCTGCATCAATATAACCTAATGACTCTACACATTATCCCCATTTTCTCATTTTCATAACGTAATTATTTTCAGTAAATCATCTTTCATTTTATGGATTACAACGAGTATATATAAGTCTTGTCAAACATAAATTCATTTCTTGAAAGCAAAAAAGGAAAATGATTACAGAGTGTCTCATAGTTCTAGAATCGCTGGACTGATGATTTTGTGTTTTTTAAATAATGTATTGCATACATCTTAATTTTAGGAGGTATGGCTTTATCGTTAGATTATAATATTTATCTTCAACTTCGATTTTGGCATGGAATTTTCAGAATAAATTTAAGAAAAAAAAAAAAAAAATCTGAAAGGTTTCAGATTTTAGATTACGTCCAAAGGGGCGTTTATTTAACATTTTGTGTGTTACCTTTATTTGTTAAATACCATGTTCTTCGCACTTAAACCATAAAATTCAGTTCAACAGCAATATCGCAAAATAATTTTAAATTGAGCATATCTTTAGAAATTTCGGTACACGCTCTCACGCGCCGGAGATAAAAATGTTTTTCTGTACAACGTTGGTATTGCTGGCTTTGAAATCTTTGAGTTTGTTAATGAAAAATTCGTTAAAGTTTTAGAGAATATTGTTACGAATTTCACATTTATTTGGCTATTTATTTAGAACTGTAATTAAAATTCCTTTTTATTTTCCCGTGCAACGCACGCAGACGATTTTTGAAGAGAAAGCTACGTCAAAAAAAAAAAAACATGCATACATTTATGCAGATTTTTCATTTTTTTAAATTTAATGCAGAGCGATAACATTTAGTGGCAACAATTTGAAAAGTGATACGCCGTTTTTGTGTTTCCGACGCAAAATCGCAAAACGAAAGTAATAGTCCTTCGGGACTAAATCCCTTTGGACTAAAAAAAATTAAAAGGATATTTTGGTTACTGTGTGTTTACATATACGACACACTGCACTTGTAGTGCATTTATTGTACGTTTATTTAATTGTACAATGATTTAGATGAATGAAAGAAAACTATTCTTAACTTTATTAACTTAAACTTATTCATATGCATAATTTCTGCGAAAATTATTCTCTAAAAACTTAATTTTTCTCTCAGAAACAGTACTTCGTTTTGAAAATAAACGAATTTTATACGATTTTTCAAATGAGGACCGAGCAATAAAGTCGCTGCACACTGGTAGTTCGGTCCAAGGTTCAAACGGGATGACTGCATGGGTGTTTTCATGTTTTCCCCCATATGTACGAGCCAGTTTCTCTTAGAAAGTTTGCCACGAAGGCATACCTTCTCTTTGCCAAACAACCTGTAAGGTTTTAGTTTAAATTAGTTTTATTTTAATTTCCCCTTTCCTATGTGTTCTCATTTCAACTTCCCGTTAGAATAAGCGCGCGTTTCAGCTTTATGCTAATTTGAAGTGGAGCCAAGTTTCTATTTAAGCGTTAGGTAGGAACCTCTCAGAGTGAGAGAGCTTTTAGTCTCAGACCACTGCTACTCTGTTCGACGTTCGCCTGACTAGCTAGTAATTAAATTCTAAACCTTAGTGCTCTTATGCTATTACTTATTGAAGTAAATCTAAGTGCGTTAGTATTAGTTAAATCTTGCTACGCACCCTTTAGCATAGAGGCCAACCTCGCGTTCATAGCTCTGTGAGCAACGATTATTTAATTTCTAATTAGCTTTAGTTTAAATTATTTGATTTTTCAGTTTAGACCCAAGTGCGGTCATTATTTTCTGTATCCCTCCCGAGTTGGGAAGTGGCTGTAAGTAATTGTGGTTTAATAAAAGAGGATTTTAAATCCTTCTGAAGTGCAGTTCTTCTACCACTTAACCACAGTTTTCTACCACAGAACAGAACTGCATTCAGCTCCCTGTTCAAGATCAGGACTTAAAATATTTCACGAATATGTTCGCCAAGAATATGCACCGAACACTCAGTCCTGACAAAACCTCTTGCGCTTTGCCATAATTAAATACACCAACACCAAAAACAAATGAAATGAGGGAGGAAAAACATAGCTATATCCTTAGTATCTTCTCATGATGCCAAATGAATCTGTAATCAGAATTTGTGTCATAAAATATTTTTTTAATTACTAAGCCCGTAGAATAAATAATTAAGTATAGGGTAGTTGCTTAAATCATGAACATAATCATATGCTCATGGTTTAAATAGCCATCTAGTACCTTCCTTAAATTTTTGTACAAAAAGTAAGAAAATAATTTCCGCGTTTAGGACATCTTTCATTTGCATTTTGAAAGTGAAAAATGCATTTAAACAAATATACAGCGGCCTGAAATTCTGAAATAGCAGGACTGACCATTTTCTGTTTTTTAATAACGCATCGCGAAGACAACCTCGGCTGGTAATGATCAATTCTGTAAACTCTTATTCTGTGTTGTCTGCAATAAATTCTGTAAAGACTTATGAGACATCCTGGAAATTAACTTTACAGTATTATTGTTGTTATTACTGCTATTATTATTAAGTTTTTCATTACGAGTTCATCCATTTCTTCATTTTTACTATTATACCCCACATAAATTTATTTCTAAATGCTTCTAAAAGTCGTTTGCTCACTTATATTTAGAGCTTCCAGCAGTTCTTAGAAATGAAATTCCCTTCATTAGAAAACTTTAACGTCCTTTTTTTGGCAGAAATGTGCAATTTCCCCACAAGGAATATTAATTTCGTTTTGGCATAATTTGCTCCATCCGCTATAAAACGGATTTTCACTTTTTAAGCTGTTGCCACCAAATATTACAGCCTTGTATTACATTTAAAGAAATTAAATCATGAAGAGTCTGCATAAATGTATATATGTTTCTCGCACTGTGATAAAACAACGGTACTTAGAGATATCAAATTTTGAATAACGTAGTCCTCCACTCGAATTTGGGTATCTGGAAGCCCAAATTTGGAGTTTGTTTTATTATCTATTTCATATTTCTTAAAACTTCAACGAATTTTTGATTAACCAACTCAACAATTTCAAAGCGAGCAATGGCAACACTGTAGGGGGGGAATATTAAGACTCTGGAAACCGTAAGCGAATTATCGCTATGCCTTGGAAAATACAACAGACTTGAGAAAGGGTAGGAAAGACACTTTTATTAACTTAGATAAATTAACAGAAGGCACAGCTTGTGCTTACAGAACCAGCCAGCATTCATGGCGTAAATCAAAAGCAATGAATTGAAATTAAGTAAGTAAATTGTAAGTTAGCCCAAAGGTTATAGAGACATTAGGTTATTTAGTAGCAGGAGACATGAAAAATATGCAATTCCTTCGCCGGGAATCGAACCACGGACCTCTGAAATACCGGCTCAGTGTGCTGACCATTACACCACGAAGGCACGCTAAGAATGTGGGAGATATACCTTATAAGGTTACGCAGACAGAATGCGTGCAAGTTGGCTCAGACTTAATATCGGCGTGACAAGCCTAATGAAGATAATAATGCAACGCCGCAGATAAATTGAATTCAACTAGTAACGTGGCTTTCAGCAGGCGGAACACTCACTAGTTCTACCATCTAATATTTTCCTTTAAATACTATTTCTTTCTACTTCATATGAATATTCTGGCAGGAAAATGGAAAGTGACGAAGACAGTAAAGATAATTAAGATAAAAGAATGATTAGTAAAACTAAATATTATATCCTTACTAGCGGAAGTATATGCCAGTTAAATTAGATTGCGAGTAATGTATCTAACAACAGAGAGAATCATACCACTGTAATCCTTCTCTAATAACGATGCAAAAAAATACGATTCATAGTAACATTTTTCAGTTTGATGCGATATGGAATCCACATAAAAAATTTCAATGGAAAAATAAACTAATTTTCTCTCATTATATCAGCAACAACAACAGCACGCAGTTTTCAAGGATTTTCGTCTTTCTAACCAAATGGTCGTAGAAGCTCAAGTTCCATCCAATATTTCACCTAATCATAACTGATCATAACTGATCAGACATCAATAACGCGAACAAACAAACACACAAACAGGCATTCTTCTTTGTATAGAGAGATTTTGTAAAACCTACAAATTTTTGAATTACAAACTCTACGATTTGAAAGCGAGAAGTAGCAACACTTTTTTAAATAAAGCATTTTTATCTCCGATGCGCGAGAGTGTTGCCACTCGGAAAACTGAATGCGAAAATTAGTGTTTTCAGATTTTTTAATTAATATCTCCACTGATCAAAGTCGTACGAAGATGGAAATAGTCGAAATGGCGTCCCACGAATTTTTGGAAACGGGACTAATGGAACTTTTCGTTTTTATTATCAAGTATCACTTTCTTCGCACTTAACGCTATATAAAATTCAATAGCAAAATCACAAAATTTTTAAAAATGGCATATCTAGAATTCCCAATATAGAATTGAATGTTACCGTATATTTTGTAGTCCAAAAAGATTATTATTTTCGAACCTCACTTTTGTTGTCACTTTTGCTTTCCAATAACTAGCCGCTTAAAATAGTCACTATTAAAAAAAAAAAAAAAAGAGAGAAAAAAAAAGAACTGTTTTTTAGTCCAAAGCTTTGCCCTTGAAGAACTATTGTTTTCGTTTTGTGATTTTGCGTTGATTCACTATTCATTTGAAATACCCAATTCACTTTGCAAATTGTTGCCACCAAATGTTATCGCCCTGTATTATATTTAGAGAAATTAAATAATGAAGAATCTGCATAAATGTATGTATGTTTCTTCAAATGTTCAACGGTTACCTAGAGCCATCCAATTTTGAATAACCTACGTTTCCACCCGAATATGCGCATCTGGAAGCCCAAATTTGAAATTTGTGTTATTATCCATTTCATATTTTGTAAAACGTTAACGAATTTTTGATGAACAAACTCAAACGATTTAAAAGCGAACAATGGCAACACTTCATGGGGGGGAACCTTTATATCTAAAGCGGCGCGCGGAACTGTGTATCGGAAATTCTAGATATACTCATTTTAAAATTATTTTGCGATATTGCTGTTGAACTGAATTTTATGGTTTAAGTGCGAAGAACGTGATATTTAATAAATAAAGATAACACAGAAAAAGTTTAAAAAACGTCCCTTTGTACGTAATTTACAATCTGAAACCTTTCAGCTTTTTTTTTTTTCAAATTTAATTCCTGTTACGTCAGCCGTGCCGGTTGTAATCTTTTCAGCGAGTCTTTCAACCCAGCTCTAATACTATTAGAAGATATCATGAAGGTTTTCAATCTCTTAACATCAGCTCCAATCGCAAAGAAATTTACTTTTTATTACCTTCCTCCTTGCACCCGCACATCATGGTTTATTGATAGGTGCAAATTAGGTTAATCTATTTTTTTTTACATCAAACAGACTCAGTGCAGTGCAAAGCGCTTTTTAGTTTACTGTGACAACAATGGAATTACTTTTATAGAAACAACAGAGGGAGAAATGTGCTAGGAAGAAAATAATCCAGATTAAAAATGTAACAGAAGAAAGGAAATTGTTCTTTTATTTGTTCAACAGATTATAGACCCATGCCTCATTATTCTGCTTCTTAATATGAATTTAACTTTGCTTTTTCATATAGCATTTTACGATATACAGCCTACTTCTGGATTATTACGTTAAGCTTTACCGAAATGAGACAGCTTTCTTTCTTCCACCCCCCCTTTTTTTTCAATTAGTAGATTAGTAACTCCATACTAGAAAAATTTGTTCCGTGCTTGTGTAAGCAAAAAGAAATTTTATTGTCATCTCAAAGAAGTACTTTAGCTTCAGATTATTTAATACAGATGCTATTCGCACACTTTTCAAACGCTTTTCATTCCACTTACAGAAACATTTTACCGAAAATTTTTATGTTCTAAATGTTCCGTTTGATAACTCTTATTCTTCACTATCTTTCTACACCATAATTTCCAAGACAATAAAGCCTTCTGTAGTATCGGAGGAGGTATTTTATTCCCTTCCTGTTGAACAGCTTTCCTCTTCCAAGTCCAGGAGGATTGTAGGTCGACGTCTGAGCAATCCGTTTTCTGAAAGTCTAGAAGCGCAAAAATCCATGGGGACGTCAGGAGATTTAATAGGGATATGAGTGTAAATAAGGCTTTGATCTCCGTTTCTTGTTCCATTTTTTTCTAGGAAATTAACAGTGGATTTCTGCATCTGGCTGCTTCCTTTGCCTTACTGCAGTTCAACTGGTGGATGACACTGTGGGTAAAGACAACGTATTTTATATTTGAAAATTGAGTATAAAATGTATTCCGGATAATACGCGATGTTGATCTTAACATTTTTCTCCACTCTCTTTATCATTAATTTTTCGTTATGTGAAAAACCAGCAACAGAGATACATAATTTGCAGACATAACGCTGATTTTTGTTTTTTGATTTCTAAATGAATCATATATCCCTTTCAAAAATTCTTTAGATTCTTCGAACCAAGTTTTAAGATTTTGTTCTTTTCTTTGATGATAATACTAGATGGTTCTCTTCTTATTGCAGCCATCTACACTCATGTCCATAAATTAAGAATAATTCGGAATCACGCGGAAATCGAACTCTAAAATAAATATATCACCTG
>KK117497.1:5903-59118 GCA_000611955.2 Stegodyphus mimosarum
CTTTATTTTTGGCTTAACTGTTAAAACAAATTGCATTACTAATAAACCTGATAATAAAAAGAAAGCTTCATAGCAGCGAGAAAGCAATAGTGAATAAAAATGGCAATAAACTTGCAAAATAAGAACAATGAATAAAAGTCACAAATTAAAAAATAAATTAAAATTAATAAAATGGGAAAGGAAATCCATTAGTTGTAAAACTTCAGGTATACATTAAGGTGGAGTGAAAAACGGGCAAAAAAAATTGCACGTTTCAAATTTTATTATTTCCTGGCCAAACAAATGGTTCTGTCCTATAAAATAATCACAGTAAAAATTTTGCAACTCAATCGCTCGTCATCTCCAGGTTCCACATGAGGTAAATAAAAAATCAATGAATGTTAAAACATCAAACTATATTTTTACAATATTTTTAATGATTTTTATAACATTTTCCCCCCTTGACCCAACTTATGTTTGTAATTGTTAAAAAATGACGGTAAAAAGTTTCAGTTTAATCACTTGTCATCTTCTGGTTCCACCAAAGAGCCAAAGAAATTCGTCTTGTTGTTGAACTTCCTAAATTCCTTCCGGGACTTGATTCAATTGCGTACGATTCCACCCATGGCTTCTGCGTCACATGTTGCCAACGACGCCTCTGCCACAGTCTCAACTGCCTCTCTATTATTTGAGAATGGCATGGCAACTTTCCTGTTTCAAACTGAGAACCGCTTCTAATCAATCTTATGTCTTCGTCGATGAGATTTAAGGTAATGGTGGTTTCAGAGGATTGTTTTGGCGAAAGCGAATTATCTCAAAATACTCCTCGGCTTTGAAATTCAATTTGGGAAGCACAACTTGCGTATTCCTCCCTTCCAGTCAGTTTTTCTTGCTTTCAGTATTCTTCTCAGGCCAAGCTCACGAATATGTGCTCGTTCATCTTCCAGCAACGCCAAGAGGATTTTTTCCAGAGTGAGCAAAATAACAGTTCCTCTGAGAACGTTTGTGAATAATTGCCTTAAACTTTCCTGGGAAGAATGGACGTTTGTTGATCATTCCGTGAATATGACGTTCTTCATTTCTTGCTCTCGAGATTTTCTTTAATTAAAACTAGGATAGCACATAAACGTTTAAAACATTCGTCTAGTAGCTTCAAGTCGTCTGATGGTTCGCCTTTATGTATCAGCTTGAGTGTACTATCTTTTCAGGACTCCTGTTTGCTAGGTCTGAAGCGCACTCCCCGAAGATACTCCTTTAGAAATATCAAGAATGTATGATCAGTATTAAGATCTTTTTTGTCAATTTCCGATAGATCAACTGGAATAGGGACCTAACCTGCCATGGGTAGGGTTTCAGATGTTTTCACAGATTTTCCTATTGTTTCAAAAACCTGTTTTAGCCCAGATGTATTTCCATCAATCTTCTGCAAACAATGACGAAGAGACAAACCATTGGTGTGCAATAAGCATACAACTCAATACAGTTCATGGCCAAGAAAGATATCAAAAGGATCCACCTTCAGTTGACTCCATTTTAGTCAAACATAAACAATGACTGATAAAACAGAATTGACAAGAAACACCGAATAACTAACTAATTAACAATAAAAAGTCGTTAACAAATCATGGAAGACAAGCCATTGCTTATCCCAAGCTGGAATCAATAGTCAGATTAGAACCCGTCCTGCATCTAGTAGCATATAATTTGGCATTAAATTTCATATTTTGGCGTGAAAAGTAATTTCTCGCTCTAATAAGGCGTTTTAGGCAAAGAAATTCATGCAAAAAATGCATAAAACCATTAAAACAGCAGTGTAGATATTCATTTTAGGTGTGGAACCTCAAGATGTCAAGGGCTGAAATTTGAACACAATTTGTTCTCGCCCATTTAGAACCATATAATGACTCAGGAAATATGAATTACAAAAAAAGGTTTTTCGCTCCTCCCTAGTCTATATGTGAAGAAACGTAAACCGATTACATCATCTGTAGCATAAAATATATCATGCATTGCTGATAATAGATTTTTAAAATAGTGCTTTTGATGTAGATGAAAAAGAAAAAAGAAATTTCATCACTTTATTAAATTAATGTAAAAATCTCACTATTATATTTATGTAATTAATATAAAATTATGTAAAAATTCGTTAATTGATACAAACGTCATATTTTACGAATAGAAAATAAAATAACGTAGCATCATTATACTTCTTTTGTAAAAATGTTAATAATTTTCATATCAACAGAATTTTATTAATTACAGAATTATAACTAGAACACTAAAACACTTAAACTTTAAAAACTTTAAAATTAAAACATTTGGGTATAATTTTAAGTAAGTGCATTTTTGTGCATTAATATTTTAAAATCAAAATACTATTGAATGGAGTGTCATTCATTTCTAAAGATTGATTAGATACTAAAAGAAATCAGACTTGCATAGATATAAAAAAGTAATGTTGCATAAAATGTCATATAATAATGTTGCATTAATGTTGCATTGAAATATAAAATGTTATTAAATGTGAAGTTTTAAAAAGTATAGAAGCTTAATACGTCCTACGAAAAATATATTTTCTAATAATTCTGATAAATACTTCCTGTATTAATTTTTATAAATATTTTGTTTTCTTTCGGAAGCTATGAATAATTGAAAGGCATCTCTTTTTGGCTCTAAATACACCTATCAAATGTCCATCCAATCAAAGAGGACAAATATTTTCATTATTTTCAAGGAGTCAAAGAGAAATTTGTGAAAGTTGTCTATCTAGATAAATCTCTTTTCAACAGCATCGGAATAAGATGAAGCTAGATTGCTTGTTTCATGTAATATTATTTCATTCATTGCAAGATCAAGGAAACCACATGCTGTTGGAAAAGAGATGATTTTTCAGCCATGGAAGAGTTATCAGGGACTAGGAGTATGCTATGTAATTCACCTACTGAGACATGAAAAGTCGCTTTCAGTAATAAAGCTTTCCAAAGAAGATTCAGTGAAGGGCCTTAAAATACTGAAAACTCTCTGTGTAACTTTATATTTCGTTTTTGAACGCAAATTGATGACTCAAATTCGAGGGGAAGCCTTATAAGGTATTTCTCCCGCCTTTTTCACATGCATTCGTGTTTTAGTGGTCAGCACGCTCGACATGTAACCAAGAGGTACGTGGTTCGATTCCCGGCAAAGGCATTGCTCATTTTTCATCTCTCTTGCTTCGAATTAACCTAATGTCTCTACACTGGCGCCCGAACTAAAAAAAGTGGTGAATGATGATTCTCCACTGCCGGAATGTGGCGACTCTTTAAAGGGGGAGTATATAAGGTATTTCTCCCGACTTCTTCGTATGCCAACCTAATGTCTCTACAGCCTTACTTGTTGTTTATATGCATTTCATACGAGATAAAGAATATTCCAAAATTTATTATTTGGCCAACATTAACGAACTAATACTAAAAGAGAATCATTATTTCATGTTAGGAAAGATTTTGAGGAAAAATCGTTTAAATAAAAAGAACAAAAATAAATCTCTTCCTTCATACGTTAAGCATAAAAAGACCTGTTATAACCCTTTCTTTTCAAACGTTCGACTTTTCTTCAGATTTTGGAAGACACAATGATTTAAGAGTAGATTTGGTGCTATTCCTTGATAGCTTATCATTATCATTACTTGTTTAATAAATTTAATGAATTTAACACTTAGCCCCAAAGTTGATGATCACAATTTAAGTAGAAATCAAAATTATACTTTCTACTTTTGTGAGAATGCTTCATATGCATAAAAGAAATTTAGGATGTGAAAAACCTAGCCACTTTACCGATCTGTCAAATATAGAAAAAAAGCTGATGTATTCACTACATGACTTTTTTGTGCGGAATATCAAATCATACAAATTTGTTTCAGCATTTCATTAACCCGGCATTACACGCGCGAGAAAAACGAACGGCATTACACGCGCTGGGTGTGTCATACCCAGGGTGGTTTCTTCCTATTATCTACTACAAAATTTACACAAAACATAAAACAGAAGAAAAAGATAAATGTCAAAACAGTTTTAAACATATATATTTAAAATATTACTTACAATTATTATGTGCATTTCCTGCAAATACATGCCATATGTTCCATACATACATGTTTTTTACATTTTTCACAAATATATTTTGTTTTTCTGTCCTTTTTAGATCCACATTCAGCACATCTTTTAATTATTACTTTTGCCTTCTTAGCAGATGGTTGAGAGTCCTCAATCTTTACCAGTTTTACTTTCAAACTTTGCGGGAGCATTGTTTGCTGGCTTCTGATCTTTTTGTAGTCTGCAATTAGTCCAAATCCCAAACTTTTCAGAAAAGAACGTCGTGTTCGATTCTGAGTCGGTGGTTCCTTAGTGGATAGCAAAATAACGCGTGCATTTATAGCAGCTACATTCAACATTGCATAAAATATCGTCATAGGCCATCGATTTGTTTTTTTTAGCTGTTGAATACGTTGCAGCCATTTCGTCGACGACATCCACAGCTCCTTTCGTTATATTATAGAAAGTTATTATTTCGGGTTTCTTTGATTCTCCAGTAGTGATGTCTATTGCATTATCGTTATGCATTGTTGAGAGCAGAAGAACATTTCTATTCTTCTTTGGTACATACGAAACAATAGTCGTTTCTTTCTGAAATCCAAACATGGAAGAGTAAACGTCCCTTTTTCTTGTATTCAAGAATATTGGAGGAATTTCTTTCTTATTTTTTCTCAATGTCCCAACAATTGTTATATTTTTTTCAAAAGTTCCTGTGAAAGCGGATAAGAAGTGTACCAGTTATCTACTGTTAGATTTCGTCCTGAATTATACAGAGGTTCCATCAATCTTTTTACGACACTACTGGGAGAATTATCTACTTGAAATGGACCTTTCGGCTGTTTACCGGCATATATTTCCATTTTCCAAGTATAGAAAACTCTCGAATCGACGAGCGCAAAAACTTTTATTCCATACTTCGATGGTTTCTTTGGCATGTATTGGCGAAATGGACATCGCCCTCTAAAAGATTCTAATTTCTCATCTATGGTTACATACTCTCCAACGTTGTACGATTTTTGGCAGTTTTCTACAAAATTTTCGAAGAATTCACGTATCGGGGCCAGTTTGTCTAATTCTTTTCTGCTCTTGCGAGTCTGTATATCATCAAATCGGATGCATCTTAATAAAAAATAAAAACGTGTTGATGACATGGTTGTACGGAATATTTCTATTCCAGTGCCGTCTGTTGCCCAAAGATCTCGTATATACACATGTGATGATTTATGCAAACCAATGAGATAAAGCAATCCAATAAATGCTTTAATTTCAGCCTCATTAGTTTCTTTTGCATCTCTTTCCCGTGAAAAACGCTCTCGAATCGATTCTATAAAACTGTTAGTCCAATGCACTAACTTCTTTATCATATCAGAAGATATAAGGAGGTTCCAAGCATCCACAGGAGAAGTTACATTCTTTGAAACGGGCGTATTTCCTGGGAGTTTTGATATTATATTTTTCGCAGAAATTCTAACATTAGCTTTGAATTTCTTTTTATTCCACTTCGTTATGCTATCTCTTCCAATATAATAATCATCTGCACTTGAATCTGAAACATCGTTTTCAGAATCAGAATCAATTTCTGTTGAAGAATCATGATCACTACAATATTCTTCATCATCTGGCTCTTCATTACCTGAAAAATCATTATCTTCCTCTATATTTTCTTCATCAGAAGAAACAGTATCCAGTAAAGTTTTCAAATACCGCATTTCTTCGTCATAAGTGCGGTAACGCGCCATAACGAAAGAACGGTTTAGATACGTCTGCCTGTACTGAGAAGAGTTACAGAAATGCTCGCTCTGGGTGTGAGACACCCAAGCCCCGCGATTTAAGTAGATCTATTTTTAGAATTCTTTTGCCGATTCTCCCCTTCCAAGGTTATGACCTTTGAGGCAGCTACACGAAGACTCGTCCATTTTTGAAAAAAGGTTGGAAAGAAAAAGTGAGAAAAAGGAGTCACTGGGTGTGAGACACCCAGCGCGATCAAACCTGGGTTAAAACATTCAGAATTTCATTAAAATATTTCAGCATTTCATTAAAAATTTCAGCATTTCATTCATTGATTGATTTAAAGCTACTTCCTCGATAGCTCATAAATCACAATAGAATAAACACGCCTTTTAAAATTCACTGTATTTATTTACCATAGCGACGCCCTGGCGCTAGGCTCACTTAAAAGCGTTTATCTTATGCATTTTATACCTCACAATGCACAAAAATTTTATCATCTAAACAATTATCTAATCGTTGTCACGTGTTTTTTTCAAATGCTATAATATATCTAAAACAATGTATAAAAGAAATTAAACAAATAAAAAAAACAGTTTTTCATAGACGATTCAGCGCTGCTTACCTAATGCGAAAGAGCTACTCGTAATCATTCTCATTTTTTCCATTTTCAATGCAATTCCTGAGCAGCCTCATGTAGGGAGATTCAAGCTACTTAGGAAAATTTTGAGAAGCAAACAAGGACGGTAATCTCTTTTTTGTGTATAATTTGTTTTAAGTTTGAGATCAACTTGATCTCATCGAAACATCTTGAGGTGATCGCTTTATTACATCTTTTATTACTATATTACTTCTCTTATTAATGTGATCTTCTGCCTCCATTGTCCTGATTATCTTAAACAAACAGATATATGCTTCTGCATGATCTGATTTTCCCAAATGACATTTCGCGTTCTCCGTTACATAAAAGATATCTATCCACATTTTTGCCAAAAACGCTATGTTGTTTCTTTCTTAATAACCCATGCCAGAACAGTATGAAATAATAATTAAAACAAATTTACTCAAGCCAAGAGTAATGTAACGAGCATTTTTATTTTTATTCACACAATTAAATATACTAAGCCGGAAACTTTAATAATCGGGTACAATCGTTTCAAATCGTAATATAATTTCTGGTATCCTGCAGCTACAACTAAAATTTTATTGAGGCGTTTTTGAAACAGCCCAAATCCTCAGTCAATGATAACTGTTGGATAAATTTTGCAGCACTTTTTTGTGTTTTCAAATAAGCACTGGATACGAATCAGCTACACATTTCTTTCGTTAAACGTTTTCTATATAATGCTGAATGATCAGATTTTTTTCCTTTGAAAGATCAGATCATTTCTGAAACCAGAAATGCCGTAGACCTATGGAAGCCTCTCTGAAAAGATACTCAGAATAAGAAATATAGAATAATAAAGTGTAATGAAATAAAAATAATGAGCGAACTTAATAATAGGTAGTTGGATAACAAATTAAAATATTGGCGAGCTCCTCCTGTTTTAGACATCAGCTAAAATTATGATTTTACACAAAATCTGAAAAGTGTAGGAAATGGGATCTGGTCTGCTCTGGCTGAGGCTTAGTGGAAGATTTTTCAGTACATTTACTTCATAACTTCCAAAAAACAAGTCCGAGCAAAACAGGGATTCGTTGCCCATTTATGCTGTATAAAAATTGAAATTTCTTTCAGATTTGTAAACGTGCACCGTTTAATATATCTAGATGAAGCCACTTTGCCAATGATATTTTAAAAAATGTATAAAGTAATAAATTTCAAGTAATAATATATAACTCAAATAAATAAACTCAGATGTCAGCCTTCGGTTTTTCTTAACAATCTATAATAAAATAGCTGATATAAATGCCGAACTCACATCGCATTATAAACAGCATTTAATTTAAAGCATTCTTATACCTCCTTGAAAAAAAAAACAATCTCGCCTTTTTTTTTTAATTATCTTTCCTACACGGAATTAATATCTTGTCTCATTTATTAACAGTAGTTATTTAAAGGTGGTTCATAAAATCAATTTAATAATGGATTATACTCAAATTAAAACAAATATTTAACTAGATTCGTATATTAAGCATACTTCGCATAAGTTAATATAACTAGAACTAGCATTCAATGTAAGTAGTAGTAATTAAACTTTATGCAAGTTTCCTACTGTTATTACATTCCTTTTATATTGAATCTTTTCCGAATTTGCGGGGAATAGTAGCCTATATAACTAACAGTGTTAATTAACGCAACTTTAAATGCACTTTTAATACATGTTTAAAAGTTTTGATATATGTTTAATACGCTCGGGTATTTTAAAACCTAACATATGAACACTTTAATTTAAATTTTTTATCATTTCATTTTGACAAATAATTCGAAAAAATAAACTAAAATCTTCAGATTTTATATTGCGCATAAAAGGGAGTTTCTTCCGTTTATTTACACATACATATTTCGACAGCAGTTGAGATAACGTCACTGTGAGCTAAAAATATTTAAAAACAACATATCTTTAGGATTTCCGATAGACAGTCTCACGCATTGGAGATCAAAATGTTTTCCATACGGTGTTGCCACTGTTCTCTTTGAAACTGCTGAGTATTTTTAATCAAAAATTAGTTAAAGTTTTACAAAATATGAAATAGACAGTAAAAGAAGGTCCAAATTCGGGCTTCCAGGTGTCCATGTGCAGGTGAAGGTCTATGTCATTCAAAATTTGATGACTCTAGGTACTCTTGTTTGTTGACAGTGAGAGAAAGATACATACATTCATTCAGATTCTTCGTTATTTAATTTCTGTAAATATAATACTGGGCGATAATATTTGATGGCAACAATTTCAAAAATGACGCATCGTATTTAAGTGATTCAACGCAAATGCCGTTTCGAGCCCTTCTGGGTTAACGCCCCTTTGGCTAAAAATAATTATTGAAATCTATAAATGAATTAATTTTTTTTAATGTACCGTTATCTTACGCTGAAAAAAATTAAGACGTGTTTTTGAAATTCTTTAAAGTACTTAAATGTTATATCGAGTTGCGATTAGATGATTATACTTTGATGTCATTGGAATAAAAGTTGGTTTTGAAATTTCCAGGTATATCTCCATTTCTCCCCCTCACGTTTTGTATAACCGAATATAATTGGAAATAATGTAAATTTAGATGGAGTTTGCCTTCAGATGAAAATTTCATTGAAGATAATTTGATATAGGTCATTATACACCTCAAATATACCAGTGCGTAGTTCTGATTTTGGCATTTTGCAAACTACCAGAAACGTTTGAATATTTTATTTTTTTCGTCCAATACATTTTTTGTTCTTATGGTTCCCTTTTTTTGTACTTTCATTATAAAGCTTCACAGCACAATTAAAGTGCCAAGTGGTAATTACAATAAAAGCAAATTCTTGATATTTTTCCTGTGAAGAGCAGCATATTAGCAGCCTACGATGGTTAAGATGTCATTCTAATTATAATATCGTTTATTGTTTCTATTTAGGATCTTCATCTAAGGAATATGAAAATCAGCAGATTATTTACTTAAAACGCATAACGACGCATCGGCACTGAAATTACTATTCGAATATTAAATGGCTACAAGCAATCTTATTGCCATTCAAATATATCGAAACCTTATTAAGAAAATTTTTGGCATGCGGTTGCCAATGAGGCATCCATTTCTAATGCTTTATTCACCCACTTTCTTCAGTGATGAAAAAGGTTGATAGATTGATGCAGAGATTTTAAATTAAATATTTAACTAGTATAACTATTTAAAAGGTTTAAAAAATATTTCTTCTCCTTTTCTTTAAGGAAAAAAAGTTTCGACTGAATTTTTCTCAAGTGACTGTCGAAACAATCAGTTTCACAGTCTACATAAATTATGAAATCAAATATTAGAGAACGAACAGTGAAGAAAGTGCAAAACATACATTGCAGTATGTTTACATTACAGTATGTATACATTGGAGTACGTAAGTCGATTTTCTAGTTTCTGATTAAATGTTTTGATTTAATGTCCCATGCACTCTGGATATTAATACCAATGTACGAAGAAGGCAACTAATCTTAAATTATTTAATTAATTGATTAGGCATGGAATAGAAGCCAAATTTTGTTTTCAGTGTAAATTCCTACACAGTTTTTAAGATACAAATTGGTAAATTTCAATAGGTATACCGTTAAAGTAGTATATTGTCGATTCAACTTTCTTTTTCACCCTGAAAAACAGACATGTATTAAGAAAACACAATCGTATCGGAAATAAATGGCGAAAATAGCGAGTGGCTAAACAAAGTTTTGTTCATTAACTTTTACGCCAAAAACAATATACTACAATACCTGCGTAATATACCACGATAGTTGCATAATCTAACTAAAAACATTAAACTGATGAATTTTTATTAAATACGTCAAAAGACAATACTCGGTAAATATATGTTTTATATTTTCCCTCCAACGATATACCCATATGTTAGCAGGTGTATTGGCCGAGTCTCAGTGTGAAGTAATAATTAATATATTACAAAAAAAAAGTTACCTGATGTGGACACCACATGACTTTCTTGCACAACCTATTAAATTATGAACATTTTTGGCTGCATTAAAATAAGAGTTTAAATTAATTAAAATTAGGTAGAAAGACAGATTTTTCAGAGCCCAAAACTGTTCGCTCCCAGTCGGCAAAAAGACACGAAGTTAGTGCTGAAACTGATTTAATTCACTATGCTACTAAGTTCCAGAGGTAAACAAAGGCGTCGTTAGACTGAAAGTGTAAATTAAACAAGTTATAAATTGTTGATAATTCAACAACTATTACATGCGGATTAACTAAAGGCATAAAGACTTTAATCAGAACTTAAGAACAATGAAATTCAATCACAGTTAAAGCAAAAAATGCTGAATTTACCAATATATAAGAATAAAAAAAATCACCGAGCCGATTAACAGAGTGGGTATATATATACATATATTTATATACTTTTGGTGCTGCCGATTGTAACCAAAAAGCGAGGTGCACATCTACATGTTATATCAGGCTCATACGCAAAATTTCAACGTTCAGAGACTACTTGTTCTTGAGTTAAGCCAGATAGATATATACGTACGCAAGCATACAACGCACAGGCGTCACGAAAAAATCTCTTCTGAATCCATTTTAAATCCATCTCAGAATCTGTTTAGGGAAAAAAAAGTCTTTTATATTCTCCGTATGTACAGATGGAATGCAAAAATATCGTTCAAATGGAACAAGAGCTATAAGATAGATATTTTTTTTGAAGTACGATATTCGAAACCTTTCGTGGTTACAATACAGGGCATTTATAAAGTCTCGGCCCCATTTTGATGTTTAATAATTAATAGACTCAAAATGTTTCATGACCCTTGTCAATGAACTTCCACGTGCGCCCCCTTCGTCGCACGGAGAATATCAAGTCGATATTCAATTTCACGCCAGGTACCGGCAACCATGTCGGCATGCATAGAGGCTATTGCGGCCGTAATTCTGGGTTTTAGGTCATCAATGTTCGACACTCTCCTCCTGTAAACGTTGTCCTTTACAAATCCCCAAAGGAAAAAGTCCCGCGGCGTTATATCAGGTGATCTGGGTGGCCAAGGAATTGGACCTCCTCGCCCAATCTATCTTCCTGTAAAATGGTCATTCAAAGAACTACGAACGATGATACCCCAATGAGGTGGGGCACCGTCTTGTTGCAAAACAAAAGTACTAACTAGAACAAACACACCAAAAGTAAACATAACACTGCAATAGTTGCCAAAAACACAAGAGAGAAAAATGCAATTAACAAGCAGACGATATTTAGAAAAGTACAGATATTTAGACTGGAAAATGAAATTATCTGAAATTAACCACACGCGCAGACGATATTTACAAAAGTAAAGATATTAAAACCTGAAAAGAAAAATATATAAGTTATTCCAACAATAAATGTCATAAGTTTGTTTATATATTCATTATTTTATGAGTTATTAAACATCAAAATGGGTCCGGTTCTTTATAAACACCCTGTATTCCCTTTACTTCGTACAAGAAAGTAATAAAATTAGCATTTTTTATAATACGAGCTATATTCATCTAATCAAAGACATGCGCAAATACGAATTTGACCACGCAGTGATATAAAATATGAATCTGTTAACGCTATTCTTTTCGAACTAAGGTGCTGTGTTTGATTTGCTGCATATTTATTAAAAGGAAATAATTGTATAACAAACGAAGACTGTCTCTCCACTTTATACAAACTGAGGACAGTTTGTTCGCATTGAAGCTACGGAAAAAAGAACCTGAAATATTCTTCCATAAGATTTCAATTAACATTAGTCCTGAGGAAACCTTTATAGCAGCGTTTCTTAAACTGTTTTTGGGCCACTTTTACAAATTAGAATGTCGTGGGGACCATTGTACTCTAGTCCTCTTTGAAAGCAATTATTTTAGTATCTTTTCCTACCAATATACATATAGTTTTAAAATATAACTAATTAAAATTACTTTACTTTTATATTGGAAATGTGTAACTAAGTTCATATAAGAAACTTAGTATTCATTTTTGATATTTCGAGATTATTAGAATTTATATAACTTTTACTTTATTGATTAAAAATTAATTAAATTTTGGTACTCATATTAGTGAGATGGATGTGTTTGCGGATTTTTGCATAGCTGTTTCATGTTTGTATTTAGTTCCTCTTTTGTTCCTAAGATTAGTGGAAAATCCGTGGATTGAAAACCTAGTAATAAATTTCATAAAATAGAATTCTTGGGAGAAAGCGTTAGAGGCGATTGCCCATATCATTTACGAAATCTGAGATTTTCAGCTACAGTGTGGTACGTGGTACACGCAGTTAATTTGAATTTTATTTTTTGTCCATTTTGAAAATCCAGGGAAACAACTAGGGCAGGTTTCAAGGACCATAGCCTTAAAACGCTGTTCTGTTGTATTTCAGTTTCTCTTCGAAATCTTATAGTATTTATATATTAAGTTTAAAATTTAGAAGAGAAACTTTTTCTTCACATATAATAGTTTTTTATTACGCTGAATATTTTCTGAATTAAAGATACTGTAGTGCTCCAGTTTCAGTCAGCTGAGATAAAATTAAATAAATCGATTAAATAAATTATATTAATAGTTAAAATTAAAGAGTCTTTCACTAACTTTAATGTAGTATTCTAAATGCAAATATGAGCATGTGAAACAAGTATTAGCATCATAAAATAAATTTAGCTATACTTCACTTTAATACCAATGTATTAGTTTACTTCCTTATTTGATTTGCTTTAGCTGCAGAATTAAGAAATTTTAATTCTCTTACTTACCTGATCATGCAGTTATTACGCAGAACACAAAAGGGAACACAGTTAAAATAATTCTTTTATTATATTATATTATCTAAGTACTATGTAATTTAAAGGGAAATGGTTAAGATAAATAAAAGGATTTGTTGAACTTGAGCAAACGTGAACCTATTTGCTATGTTTAAAATTTTCACACAAGTAATTTATATGATTTTAAATGCTAAAAAGGCGTTACTTTTATACGCTACTTTTAACTGTAAATGGAAAAATGTTACGCTTGAACAATTCTTCCGTAATAATATTTTTATTTAAATGCTCTATAATTTAAACTGAAGTAATTAACATCAACGAATGGAACTCGCTTCTTATTTCAGGCTACCTAACATTTCGTTGAACAATATAATGAATCTACACCATCTGTTACAATGCTTAACCAACGGTTGCTTGATATAATTATTCTTATCTTACTCATAAAACGTTTTCGAAGAAGAATACCCACCATTTTGAATAATAGAAATAAATAATGCAATATGTGCATTTCCTTAACTTTGTAATATATATTTACTATCACTTTTACTTGTTGGAAACATTTTAAAGTTTATTTGAAATAGCTGCATTCGCTTTGCATTAAATAAAAGAGTTCAACTTCGTAAACATTTCCTGAAAAATGTATCAGCATATATTGTTTCTTTAAATATTATTTCTTCGTCTGTGTGTTCAAGAACTAAATATTTTAAAGATGATTGTAAGGGGATAGAATTTTATAAAATTCTGTGATTAGGGAAACCCTGTAGACATAAGTATAACATTTCTACATTACTTTGATAGATTTTCGTTAATAAAATATTAATTATGATTCAATGAGTTAAAATAACACAATTAAAAACTTCCTGAGCTAAATTCGCAAAGATATCCTTAACATGGTTTTAGGAGCAGATTGTTATTTTAATTCAGATATCTTTTTCGTTTCGAGGCGAATTTCAAAGCAAAAATATTAACATTCGTTTTAAATGCCCTAAATAAACGTGTCCTAAATGTATCTTGAATTTAATTCGTCGAGATGCACAGACAAATGATATAAGTACTGATAATCATAAATATTATGCATTTAAATTCACGAAAGCTTTTAATAAAGTATTATTTGCTAAATAATATTTGAAAACGTTTCTAGTTTGAAATTTTACTTTAACAAATTAGTATAAAAGTTTGGATTTCTATTTATTGTATCCTTCGTTTAAAATGTCTTCGCATTTTTTAAATTTAAAAAACCACTTTTGTAAAAATTCCGTAAGTCTAACCTTTTTATATGGCCCGACGGTTCTTACAATTATATTTAATAAGCATTTATTCTCATTTTGCAAAATAAGCTCAAAATATTTGATTACAATACGGCCAAAAATAACCAACATATTTAACTTCAAAATATAAGAGTTTTGACTTCATTTTCGGTTGTCTTTCAGGAGTCGATACAAAATATGTCAAGGTTGTATACTTTCCTTAATCTAAAAAGTAACTGAAAAGTCAGTGATTGGTATTATTTTAGGACTCACTGGTGTATAGCAATCTTCAAGTTACGTTTTTGTTCTATTTGCTACGCTTAAAATTGTCACATAAGTAATTTATAAGATTTTTATATGGTAAAAAGACGTTACGTTTATTGTCATGGTCAATACTGAAGTGTGTTCTATAACACGAATTGCTATTAGATTATGTAAATAAAACATTATTTTTGGGAAACATGAATGATGATGAAGAAATTGTTATGACAGCAACAATAGCAATACTATTTAGAGTAATATCTATTAATGTCAGAAACGTTTTTCTGTCAGAAATGTTCTTGCGATATTGATACTTAAAATCAGGATGCAGTCATCTTTTGCCATTTTATTCTTTCTACTTTACCGTTAGTTTGAGGTCTATTAGTAGCAGTTAATAATTGTTTCACATTATTGTTTCTAAAAAATATTTGGATTTTGAAGAAGCAGCATTTCTATCACTTAAAATTTTCTTTGGCACCTGAATTTGAAAAATGTGTATTAAACAATTTATATAAATTACGTATTAGTAGTTATACGTTTAGAGGCAAATTTTCTATTCATTACGGATTAGCATTCTACGCAATCAAAATTTTTTTCTCTTCAATGTCCCATTTACGTGCTTTGTCATCAGAATTTCTGCGTTTTTACGTCTCTGTGTTCCTACATCAGTAATTCTCTAAATTTGTTTTCATATAATACATATATATATATATATATATATATATACATCTTTCAAAGAAACAGCATATACGTAAAACAGTCATTTCGAACACCTTGTTTGCAAAACGTTTATAATTTGATCTTTATATTTCTTATTTAACTCTTGACATCAAATCTGAAAAATATCATGTTGAAAAAAAATTTTACATTGTATTTTGTATAAAAATTAACTACAGACATTTGTTTTAATTTACTTCGTCTACAGCAGAAGGAAATCCTGGAAATAATTTTCATTTCATATTTCTTTTTTTTTTTAGAAGCGGAGAGGAAAATTTCTCTTTTCCTATATTTTGTTACCGCGGGGATTGCATGGGCAACGTTTATGTATTGGATATAGCATTTGAACAAGAGCTTTCATCTTCTGACAAGAAACGATATACATGTATATCTTTGTAATTGCAAAGCGATATGGATTTTTATCGACGATGGGTAAACAATCTAATAATTATCCTACGATTGCATCAGAATTTTTTAAAATTCATACATAGCGATCAGATCGTTGCCGAAGGAAGTAATGTAAAACTCTCTTTCTTTGTTTCAGATGGAATTATTTATATAATTTGTTGAATGGAAATAGAAGCACAATATTAAATTTGTGATGCATGTCAATTTAATTTTTAATAATAGAAGTATTTCACAGTGTTATCACATATTCTATATATCAGATATATCTACATACTTAGACTTGTCCCGAAAGCGTGACATAGGATATATATTAGATTTATATATAGCATTGTTCTAACATAGGTATTTTGATACGAAATCGGACTTTTTCTGAGATCCCATACCATTTTTTTACATATTTCGATTCCACGACTCAAGTTATGCCTAGATATTCAATTTTGTAACTTTTGGTGAGAAATTTGTGGAGAAATTTAAAAATTTATCTTCGCAGAATTGTTTTCACTTTACGCCACGAATAATTCACTTGGCGAACTTGGAAACTTAATTTATAGCAGCCTATTTATCTTTCCTTTTTCTAATTGCAGACGAGCGGAAAAAAAGTCATCGTTCATGCTTTCAAATAATTTTAACAGAGTGCAAACCACATTTTCGTTATTGCCACTTACAATAAATACGTCAAATTTCAAAACGCGCCAAAATCTTAGGAAATTTTGAATAAAAAATCTAATTTTTTGCAGGTATGCTTAGAAACACATCTACTTTAAGATGATTGCAAAAATGTCATAGGTCATATTTCAAAATGTTTTCGAAAAATTTATAAAAATTTTTTAAACATACAAAAAATGGGCATGTTTTATTTCGAATGAACCTAAATTTCGAATTATGAAAGGGACAATAAAATAAGTTTAGTAAAAGTAAAGGTATTAATAAATATATATGAAATTCAATTAACACTGAGGAGCTAAAATTTTGAGAGCTAATTTTTTAAAAACTACTCCCGAGATTTTTACAAAACTTCGCAGTTTTGCATGATATGAGCCGTAGAATCAAAATATGAAAAAAAAAATTGGCAAATCATTGCAGGTAAGGTGCGATTTTGAATCAAAATACCTATATTAGAACAATGCTATATACAAATCTAATACATATCCTAAGTCGCGCTTTCGAGATATGAGAAACGGAAGTTGAATTTCATCACTCGGTCGAGTAGAACGGGAGATATAGTACTGTCCTTTTTTGGGGTGGTGGGCAGTGTATATCTGTTGATACACCTACATATATCTCTTTATATCAGTCCATCTGAGTATCTTTCTGTACGCAAGTAGACAAAAAAACAGAATAAAATGTGACGTGTAATGACCAAGCGCTAATAAAATACAGTTGTATAATTTAGTGTTACTGATTAGCGAACTGCTAAACTTACAAAAAACTTACTAAAGGTCTTACTTAAAGGGTCTGGCCCAGTAGGTAAACATAAATACCTAAAATAGTGAACGGTAAATATTAACCGCGAGAACGTTTAATCTGAATTACAGGAATTTTGTGAAACCTCGAATCCCGAACTCCTCACTTCGTGAAGAATTCGGCCACCGAATAAATTATCTTTACAAAAAAATGCCTGCCATGACAAACACTGTAACGAAATACGAATATTCAAGTTGCGAGCTCAATAAAGGTGTTTTGAGGTAATCTGTGCCAAATAATTAACACTCAGGGACATCAACAAACATAACTTTTATGTTTTTCATTACTTACCTGACAAGCCTAACGAGAAGTCTCTTTCTGTACCATGAATTCAGTCTGGAGGGAAATGTTGAGTCGCAGGCGGCATTTAATATACTTTTTTTTTTTTTTACCAATGGCGGTCTCTCCGCCAATTTCGGCTTGGCCACTACTAAGGCCAGAAGTGGTGGTGACTTTATTACAGAGACACCTAATAGGTGGACTACCTTTGCCTCGAAGAGTCGGACAGTTACGACCATGTCTTTTCCGGAATTCAATCCCGGGCAAGAAGTCAGCCACCCTAACCACTATACGCCTGGGATATATAGTTTAGTATACATTGGGCTTCTTTTTGTTACCTATGATATCGTGTTTCTATGTGAAAGTATGGATGAGGAAGTTAAAATTGAAGGCGTGGAGATGTTGCTAGAAGACGGTAAAAGTGAGTCCAAATCGCGATTTTGGAAGAAATTATTTAGTGATTGCGGAAGAACTTGAGTGACGATTGCGAAAAAAATGTCTTCAAAAGACCAAAAGAAAGGAAAAAAATAGTTCTTTAAGCCGCGAAATTTGTGTGGAGTAAGATGCAAGGCTTTGAAATAACGATATCATATTGGTAAAGCAAAAGAAAGTTGCAGCATAAGCATTTGCAATGACATTGTTATGTCTTGTTTTAGCTACATTTTAAAACGTAAGCAACAACAGATCAGAATGGGCAAATTTGAAGTGAAACAAATTTTGAATTGGACAAATACAAAATGAGGCCTCATTAACCCCAAGCAGAGAAGAGTTGTGTTTAGAGACAAAGAAAGACTAAAGACTCTTAAAAGCAGTTACCTGGATAATTTTATGAAAGGGAATCTTCCGATTCAAACAATAATATCTTCTTCATCATTTTCTGCTTTATCGCCTCTCCTTCGTACAGTTGCGATGAAATTAAGTTTGATTTCAACTATGTTATCTGCTTAACATTGTGTTTATCACTGTTGCTTTCCGATGTCTTCGAACCTATACAAAACATCTGTTGGCCAGAAGCGAATTTAAATAAATGTTCGTAGGAAAAATTGTTTCATTTTATGAATATTTTTGTTGACGAATGGTCTTTAGAAACAAATAAAATTCTTGAACCGAGGTTTCATTGTACTTATACAGTCAACCGGAAATTTATTATATATTTCTTCTTTAAGATAAATTAACAGAAAACAACTTTGGCTTTTATGCGAGTTTAAATTTAAAGTCCAGGTTTAGTGATGTAATATATTTTTGCTACTTAAATTCGAACATCCAATTTCACAAACTGTAGAGACATTAGGTTTTTACGAAGCAGGAGACATGAAAAATATGCAATTCCTTCGCCGGGAATCGAACCACGGACCTCTGAGATACCGGCTCAGTGTGCTGACCATTACACCACGAAGGTACGCTAAGAATGTGGGAGATATACCTTATATACTCCCCTTTTTAAAGGGCGACTAGGGTTTTAGGGGACCTAGTCGCCAAATCCTGGGTGTGGAGAGTCATTATCCACAACCCTTTTTAGTTCGGGCGCCAGTGTAGAGACATTAGGTTTTTACGAAGCAGGAGACATGAAAAATATGCAATTCCTTCGCCGGGAATCGAACCACGGACCTCTGAGATACCGGCTCAGTGTGCTGACCATTACACCACGAAGGTACGCTAATGTGGGAGATATACCTTATAAAACAGTAGAAAATTCATAATGAAGTGCATATAAGCTTTGATTTACATAGTAAATAATTCCCAGTTCAGATATGTATTTCATATGATTAGAGTATTTTATTCTCCTTTCAGGTATCGTAGCACAAAAACACAGAAAATATAATTTCTAAGTGCACATAGTTCTAGGTAATATTGCAAATGACTGACTCAGATGGAAGAATGCTGCACTTTTTGGCATGGAAATATGAATTTTTGAAATCTATAAAATGTTCGCCAGTTAAAAATGCATGATAATGTTTTAAAAATACCTTGATTAACACAATGTACCTTAAGAAGAAATTACTTTAACTTAGTACGAATAATAAGAAGACAGAAAAGAAAAGTAAAAAAATCACCGATACATAGTGTGCATGAATGCATAGCTTGGCTGTCTTTAGGGTTAGATAAAGTTAAGAAATAGTTAGATGGAAAAGTCAACACTTTACAAAAATTCCATAATAATATGTTACTTGAATAATTAGCAATTTAAATAAAAAATATCTCATTGCACCTGTGAAGAAATAAATTTTCTGTATAAATCATATTCTAAATATGAAAATAAACGAACTATATTGTTGTTTCATATAGTCTTAGTTGCATTAAACAATGCAAGCGTACAAGCTGCTATGCCACGCATGAAGTGATGAGGTAACGAAGACGTTCATTGGAATTACGAAGAAAATCTTCAAATATTGTTAATAGTCTTTAATATGTATCTTAAATTATAGTAAATAACATTTATAATTTTAATATTACTATTTTATTATAATATTCATCTTTATTTATGTATCTTTAAATATTGTAAATAATGTAAACTTGCCGTAATTTTTAAATACCATAGTCTCATTTTGTCTTGAATGATGACTAGGTAGTGTTACAATACTAGTTCTGGACAAACGTTTTGCATTATGTAAAATTAGTCTTAAATAATGAGAAAATATGCATTATCGTACAAGTTGCATACAAGCATAAGTAATACATATTTGTTAGGACAAAGCATGTATTACAAATTATATTAAAATACATTAATTGTAATGTATACTTTACTTTAAAAGTGATTATGAATTTATATATAATTTCAGCTGGAGAAAGTAGTTCTCATATATTATCTGAAGTTTCATGAAATAATACTGTTATAAAAGTTATTAGTAATTAAACCACAAAAAAGAAGACTGGATCCCGTAGTAATAAATAACTTGATAGTTGATAATAAATAACTTAATTAAAAAGATTTGATTTTGTGTTAATTTAACAGCAAGCCAGGCGAGCGCTATCTGCTTACCATATTTAATCCTAAGCGCTATCTTCTTACAATATGGCATGCTTTCATAGAGGGAGAGTTACGATAAACTGTAGTGTAATTAAGTAACTTATTAGAAAAATTTCGAAAATTACCTTTCAGCTAGTCCAAGACTTTCATTTGGGTTGAACCTTGAGCGTTTAGAGGTTTTACCGTTTAACCGCTAATAGGCAGGAAGTTAATTAGTTAATTACTATTAATTGGACTTATTTAAATTATTAAGTTTCTAAAAATCTCATACCTCCGTACAGAATAAAAGCGGGTTTTGCTTGGATATGCGAAAGAATTTTCTTTGGCAATTTATAAATGTAAGAAAACACAGGAGTCAAACATGCTCATATGTATATTGTACCAAATCCTCACTTTTGTGAACAGAAGTAGAGCCGCTCAAAAATACGGTTTATAATTTCGTAAGCATCGATGCTCTGTCATGACACTAGAGTGACATCAAACATCATTCACTAATTTAACGTTGCCGATAACGTTTGATTCTAATTTCGATTCAAGCACAATACCATGCATCAGTGCAAGTAAATTCTAACCACTCTCGGAAGCGAGGTTAGCGTTAATGATTACTCGCACTCCGGCGACAACATCGTATTGCACTCAGTTCATTCCCATGCACGTTCTCAGAATATTCTCCTCTTGCATAATGATATTATTAAACTGATGCTTTACTGAGAAAATCGGGTGACATCCCTTTGGATTTTAAGATTTCGGAGTTGCAATTTACCTCATAAATATATTATTTTGCTCTCATTCAAGATGAGACTTTCTCATGTGAATGTAACATTTTAAGGTACTAATGGTTCTTGTTCGAGAATTACGTTTGCAAGAAAGTTAAATAACATCTCTCTGGAATTGTATGTTTTACGGCTACGTAAACGTACTGCAAGTAGTACTGATAAAACTGAGGTATTTCTGGAAGCCTGTAGCAAATCCTAAAGAAATAAAATAGTTCAGTCGGTTTATCTGTTAAAATTATGAATTGATAATTTGTGGAATGTCATCAAACATTGACGTTTTCAGAAATGTAGACCTCTGAAACTATTCATGATTCTGCATTAATTTTAGTACTAAAAATGGCCGTAAACTTAATGCAAAATAGGTCACATAGTGTTACGCTTTTGGAAAACTGAATAAACGTATTAAGTTATATTTAAGTTATCTTATAGAGCTTATATTTAACAGTATAAACATATTTGGGAATTTAGCGTTTGAAAGTAATATCGTCAGCTATTCGCCTTCGTGTTTTTGACACTCGTGCATCCGAGCAAATAGGTTTCGAAAATACTGACATATGACGTTCAAAATTGCGTCTACCTAATAAAGAATATCTCAAGTCATTGGTTCTGGATTGGTATTGTTGGTTTATTTTTGTAGACATGGGTTTTAATATAACCTTGTAAAAATCGGTGGAGGAAAGATCCAGACTCTTTGGAGACCATAGGATGTCATCTCTAGGAAAAACTAATTTGCTGGAGAATGTTATTTAACCATGCTTGAAGACAAGTTTGAAGTATGGCATGTGACACATTTCTGTTGTACTGAGATCTTCTTGTCACAGTTTTTAAATTCTTGCAACTTTAATACCAAAATGCCTGATCCTTTCTTATAACTTACTTAACGTCTTACATATGTTCTTGTCTTTCCCAACAGCGTGATCACCTCTTTATTTCATTTTTATTGTAAAACTACTTGTTGGCATTTTCTGACTAATTGTTTAAATAACTTATCATTGTGGCAATGATTAAGGACGTGTAAATTTAAGCGTAATCTGCATATATGCCAGTCAGCTACAGTAAGGATCATTAATTCTGTGAAAGTTTTTCATGCATAATTCTCGTGTTTCCCTTGTGAAGGATTCCATGGCAAATAAAATTCTCAGAACAGACACATTGCCAGCACCTCTTCTCTGTTTTGAGAATGAAAGAAGTTTCCTTTCGAAGAATACGTGGCTCAACGTTTATCTTAGCGAATGCAAGATAAAGATGTAAATATAAAATTCTCTGAAGCCTAAATCGAGATAAATGAGTAAATTTTTCTTTTGTGAAGAAATCGCATTCTGTTGAGAAAAGACACATTAATTTTGAGGGTGCATTTGTATCTTTAAGGATATAAATCACGAGAAAGGGGAAATAATATTGGGTTGGGTCTGATGGAGAGATTCCTCATTTTCAGATGCTGCAATAAAATATAAAGCGTCACAATAAAAGTACGATTCGTCGAATAAATTAAATACCGAACTTTACAGAAAGAAGGCGAAAAGGTTGATACATTTTAAAATTCAAGTATTAGAATGATGTCTATATTTTTAGCAAATTTTGAATATTTTCTTTAAACAATTCAGGAATTTCTTTTCTCTGATCATGTATTTCATTTTGCATTCCAACTGTTAGTATTTTCCATGTATATTAAACTTCCTGAAAAATATTTAGTGGGTGGTATATTTTTACATAAGTAAAGATAACTTTGAAATAAAATATATGACGATTAATCCAATTTTATGTTTTTTGATAATTAGTTACTTAGTTTTAAATCAAAATAATTTTAAATTTAAATTTAGCATATATTTTGAAGACGAAATGTATTCCATTCATTTCCCACACGCTTTTCGTTTGATATTCGATTGTATGAATAAGATGGAGCAAAATAAATAAATTTATGGAAAAAAATTCCAAATTTCAAATTTATCCACTCAGGTGCCCATTTTGGGTGGAGACGTACGTTATTCAAAATTTGACGGGTGTAGGTACCGTTGTTTTACCCCAATGCGAGAAATGTACATAAGTTTATGCAGATTATTCATTATTTAATTTCGTTAAATATAATACAGGAAGATAACATTTGGTAGCAACAATTGAAAAGGGATTAAGGCTTTTCAGATTTTTAAATTTTCGACGCAAAATGCCAAAAGGAAATTAATAGCCCTTCTGGACTAACGCCCTTTTGGCTAAAAAAACTAATTAATTAGTGTAATATAAATAATGTCCACTCATATAGGCCGTTAATAAATCCTTAATAGCATTCACACGGGAATATGGTACGAGTGGTGCATCCTTTGAGTTGCTAATTAAAACCCTACCTCCATCGAGGAATAACATCAAGCAAGCAACCATAATTTCAGACAGCATGTCTACCCTCCAAGCAATCCAGAATCCGGCGCACAGCTCGCAAATCGTTCAAGAAATCCAACGCAACTTAAGGCAACATTCACACCTTCTTACCCATCTGGCCTGGACGAAGGCACACGCAGGCAACAGAGGCAACGAGGCCGCCGATCTCCTTGCGAAAGACGCTGCCCTTAATAAAGAAGCAGAAGATCTCTCATTACCCTGGCCACACTCCGCCCTTAAAAGAATGCTGCGCCTGCAAGCCCTTTCAAAATGGCAAACGGAATGGGACTTTGGAGAAACTGGCAGAAGGGCATACTATCATCTTTCATACGTTAATCCAATGAGACTCTACTCAAATCCTCATTTAGTCCGCTACATCTCCGGACACGGACCCTTTCCGGGGTATTTCGCCAGGCACGGAATAGCTGACACAGATCAGTGTAGCTGTGGCCACCTGGGTACTCCGGAACACTACGTAACCTCCTGCCCGCTCACCAACAGCCTACATATTCCAATCCCTACCACGAATACGCAGGCATTCTGCAAATATATGGTTAAGCAAAAACATCTCTGCCGCCAGCTAACAAAAATAATGGAGAAGCTAGCCAGCTTAGGCACAGACCTCTGTGCAGCAGAATAATCTGTGCATCTGGTCTTCAGTACTAATGTACAGCAAATGCAGCCACAGTCCTCTGCATGCCTATAGACATAATGATGTATAGTGTATACCAGCAAAGTTTATATTTAATGAGTAGGATTAAATTTCTAATGCAATTATAACAGTGAAATGTAAATGTACACGTTAGTGAAGTGAAATGTAAATGTATGTCTTGTTTAGGTTAATTTTTCAATATGTATAGTGTATATCCTTAGTTAATGTAACTCTATGCAAGTTTATGTATGTATTTAGGTAATCCTATGTATGTATGTCGTATCATATATGTTTGTTTACTAACAGATATGCTCTCCTATGTAACCTGAAGCCATAGCACTGTAAGCCTATGTAAAGCAACACCTTCTTTCTTTCTTTTTTTTTTTTAACACACTCTGCCATTAACCCATGTATAGCCATGTATCTATCGAATTTAAACTCAGTAAATGCTGGGCCCGGGCGGCCGGGTAAGAGTGCATTCCCGGGGCCATTTTTTCTTTTTTTGGTCTGTTCGAATGCCCACCGGACGGTCTGGGAGTCAAGTGCGAGACCACGTGTGGCCATACCATCAGGCCTGCTCTAGATAATGGTGGATGTGGTGCTGTACTGATTAACCGTTATGGTAAAGGGACAGTGCCCACGTCCACCGTCACTTATCACTTATCGAGGAATAAAACTTGCGAACTTATCACCATGAAGTAACTTATGTAGGAAATTTAATGTTCTAAGGATATTTATGAAAGTTAGACACATCACGAGCTACGCAGAGTAGACCGTAGTCTGAAAATTTGGCAAAGCATTTTAAAGAAACTATCAAGTTATTTGAAACATTGTAAGAGAGCTGAACGTCAACAAACGTGTGCAAGCAAATAGTAATAAACTGAAATATGAATACTCAAGTGAAATTTGTCACACACTCAGGAAACAAAACACTCAGGAAAGGCTGCAAAAAATGCTGATATGATTATGCATACAAATCAAAAATGTAATATGATTACTAGGTGTATTCACAAAGATTTCATTACTATTTCTGTGAGTAGGCTCTTCGAAATATCTTCGAAAATGTTAAATTCTACGAACTGTTTATGAATAGCAACGGAAGCGCTACATTTTTTCCTGAAATCGGCCTGTTACGATTATGTCCGTGGTATAGTATTCTGCCAAAATGCTACTTATTTCTCCATTAATTTTGAAGAGCTCTAAAAATTCTCCTGATACGTTGTCATTAATGTATTACAGAGGTCTATTGCTTCCTGTCTCGGATTTTTGTTTGAAATTTTGGAGATCCCTTCTTGTGGCATAGAAGCTGTAATGGATTTCTGGTTTTTCAGGGAAGACCTTGGAGAGTTTTTCATCTTGTTTACAATATTAACCAGACTATGCAGGGTTAACAGATTCAGCTTTATTTAAACTTTAGTAACTTCATTCTCATTGCGTCACTGGGGTACCTTGGGCTTATTTAGAGGCTTCGAGTTCATATTTGACGGATATTTCGGACATTTCATGTAATTTGGCGCATTCACATGGTATAATTTTATATATGTCTATGACTCACAATATGAACTGGAAAAGGAGTGACCTATATAGACCATGCTCGCGGTTTTGTCTGTACAATAATCGGTAGAGATTAGCCTAATTGATATATAAAAGCAAATTATGGTCCTTCTGCCTATGGGTAGCGATGCCCTTGTAAACTGCACTGAACTAGAATTGCGCAAAATATTTTTTAAATATTCAGACAGTTGAAACTATTTGCAAAGCATCACCATCAGGGGATTCTCCAAGGAAAACGTTTAATCCTAAATCTTATTTCTTTCATCATATAAGAACATTTAAGTTAATACCTAAAATGGCGCATTAAGGTGGCAGCACTATACAAAAGTGTAGTCAATAAAAGTTATTAATTAGATTATTACCATATGCTTTTAATTTTTGAATACAAGATTGCTGAATAAATTTAAAAAAAAAACATTTACAGAATTATTAACTAATATATTTTGCTTTCGCTTAATATGTTTCTATATGGTATTAAATATACGTTTAAATAATATTGGGAAGTCTAACGTCATTATATATTCAAGATAAACAACTTTATAAAAAAATAACAACTTTGAATAACAATTTTGTTTTTAAACAAGATCAAATCAAAAACAAATTATATCCCGAAAATGATAAGTAATTAAATTTTAACCATAGGTTGTCTCATCTAAATTGCTTTCAGCTTTGTACGTGTAGAAATCTCACAACACAATGGTATGAAGCCTGACCTAAGCTAGAGCCTCAAATGACGTGAAGAAAATGAATCCTGTGCAGGAATGATTGAATTACAAACGTAACGGGAGCGCAGTGCTTTGAAATGCTTTATTTTAAGAAATAGGCTATAGTGATAAAAAGCTATTTGGACAAGGCTTTGTAAACCCATTCCTTTTGAGATGCAAATTTTATACCAGAAGAAATAAACATGTTAATAATTGTTTATTATCCGCATACACATCATCGCTAAAAGGAGTGTTTCTTTTATTTGGGATATCTAGGGTGTCTCAGCGTATAAATGCATAATCTAACTATGCAAAAAATAATCGCAACACCCTGCTATTTTCTGCTAGGCACTTTTTGAGGAACAGCATTAACTATTATATTAGAAGTAAACACATTTCTTCGGTTTCGCGTTTTGAGTAGAGTTTTAGAATAAAAATAAGTCATTATAAATTGAATAATGTTTATGTGCTATAAATAATTCTCAAAAGCAAATATTTATTTAAGATGATAATATTTGATAATATTTTAGTAAAATACTGTAGTGATCTGTTTTACAAAGTTGTAATTCTTCTTTTTGAGTTGGAAACTCATATTTATCTGAATGAACAAAAACACGTTCCTATTAACATCCTTAAAATATATTTAATTTTGAAATGTGCTTAGAGAAATTTATCTTCATTATAAATACCTATACTGCAATCCATAATCAATGTAAATTTTCTTCTGAATTCAATGACTTTTTTCTTTTATGCTTTGACGTGAAATTAAGTGATGAATTAATTTATTTGTGTTTTTTAATTACAATAAGCGTTTTAAACGGATTTGAAGTCTTTTTAGACTTCGAAAATCTATCTAAATAAACAAATAAATATTAATAAATAACTTTAATGTACTAAATTATGTTATTATAATATATCAAATTATATTATTCAGTTTACAGGAAAATGCAATATGATTCTTTGATTTGATAAACTGCAGAATCATTAGGTTATTTTGAAGCAAGAGACATGAAAAATGAGCCATGCCATCCCCGGACTCGAGCCTGAACCTTTCGAATACGCGCCGAGAGCCCTAACCGTTACACCACGAAGGCATTCAGGAAGGATGGAGAAAATACAGTTAATGAAACCGAAATCTGGCAGCTCAGCGAGCATCTTCATCACCTAATAAAGCTTTTCCTAATTCGTTAATTACGAAATTATTGTGTAACACCAACTAACACGCAACTCTCGATTAATTGAGTAAAGGATTGCTAGAAATAAAAGTGTATTTTCAGAATAGAAATACAGAATTGAGAAAAAGAAGTAAAAGTCTTCTGCACTTAACAACAAAAACTACAAAATAATGGACTTTACTGAAAGATTTTCTCGGAGTGGGTTTTCGATGCATGTCGGTTCTTATTCTAACCAAACCATCAAGAGTGTTAATATTTATTTCAGTCAAAAGTTAGCTATAAGTAAACAGTATCATCGTAGAATTTCTTAAAACGTGTGATAAAATCAATTTCATTATCTGTCCTCATGCTTTTTTTAAAGGTTAAATCTAATTGAGATATACAATCTGAATGATCTGAGAGGTCGCTGGTGTTCAAATAAATAATGCCACGAAATATTGCTAGGATTCTTGTAGTTTTCCATGAGATTCTCGAGTACTGGACGTTTTAGCTGAATCGTGTTTTTTGGAGGGTACGAGGTATTTTTAATGCTAACGCAAATGCAGACTTATTGCTTACAGACAGGTCTTCTCCAACCCAGCCCTTCTTCTTAGACGCTCGCCATGGCCCAGAGAAAAATCTAACTAAACATTGTTGATCTGCCCCGTATTCAAATCCCACCGTAGTTCCTTATTACATTGAGAATTTTGTAGTTTTACATAGCGTTTTTCAGTAAACAAACAAATTTAAGCTCTTCCCAAAACTGACGTCACTTACTTACAGAAAAAGACACGAAAGGGATAGGTGCTTTTAAAAAGGATAGAAATCAGCCACGTGTCACACGAATAAAGCTTGTTATATAATAACCTTGGTTTTACAATGGTGAAAGTGAATACAAACTACATTACCTAGGACGTCCTCCATGAAGGCATATCTCACTTTAGGCAGAAAGCCTTTGTGTGCTTTGCGTTAATCAGTTGATCTATATCACTCCTTAAGGAAATCGATTAATATGATTTATTACGATTAAAATTGTCTAATCTAATGCAGTTGTCTAGGAAAAACAAAGGTCAACGTTAAAAAATTCTGAATTAAAGTACTCATGTCACATTTTCGTTTTCATTACATTTTCATACTACAGAATCATTAATTTCTAAAATACAAATATTTCAGGTGAACGAATATTTGCAAGCTGAACGAATATTTATAACAAGACGGTGTTTAGAACTTTAATTAATCTAATACAAATTATATTACTTCATGCTTTAATTATGAACGGTAACAAAACATTAAAGTTTACCAGAAATATTCTGAAGTTCTTACACTTTAGTAATGAATAGTCAGTTATCACTTGTTATCGGTATTAATGAAAATATTAAAAGGGAAAGTTTCCTTCATATATTGTTAGCCGCCAGACTATTAAACTTTCTTAGCTTGTCTCTAATGTTTGATTGATGAAAGTCGGCGATGCAAGTGAGAACTTACTCAGAGGCTTAAGCGGATTGCTTTGACAAGCTCCACTGAACACGTATGCGATCCCATCTCTTGCTGTTTTACCCTTTTCCGGCAAGTAAATACTAAATTGGCTTATTGCCACCACATAAATGCTTCAGTAGCTCTTGTATCCGTACTTTTACTTAGGCGGTAAATGGATTCCGCAGTTCTATATGAAAGAACAAAATGCGCTTAACACGCATTTAAGAGGACATTGCTAACATTCAAACCAACAAAAAATAAATTCTTCTCTACATCTTTTCTATACTACAAGATTTCCTTGTTTAAGCTTCATCATATGCAGCTGTACTCATATGTGTAAATTAAAAAACTGCTAAAATGTGCTCTCGAACTCTATTGTTAGATCAATTTCAGATTAATTGAAATTACTTTGTAGATTTTAAAGTTTCTATAAAGCTGCTTAAATTCAAGAAACGTTTGGAACTGGGAAATTTAGATAATCTTTGAGGATTCGAGTTAGATTCACCGACAGCTTACGTTAATCAAACCTTGTCGATAAAATATTTATATAAGCCTTAAATAAAAGCGCATATAATATTGTTATTTTAAAAAGAATGTATGATCACATAATTATTGCAACATATATAATAGTTGTATATATTCTGAATATATTTTTTCTGTAATAAATTACGGTGCCAAAAAATGTACGTCCCAGTTTTCCACAAAATACCTTTCGTATTACATGAAGTACCTTCTACGTCAGTTTTCTTTTTTGTTTTTAATTCTAGATTTATAAAATAAAAAGCACTTGCTTTTGAAAAATGAAATAAAACAAAAGATAAAGAAAACGAAACATAGAAAACTCTCTTTTGGTGTGCTACTGAAATGATACCTTTCGTAAGATACCTATCCCTTTGTGAAGGAACATCTTTCGAATAGCAATGGTGATGATGACCATCTCAAAAAATACGTAAGTGGTGTGAAATCTTGAATAAGAACAGCTATGGCGAACAGTTCGAAATACATGAGATAGACCTGTTCTCCTGGGAGAATGTTGGCAATTGGAAAAGGTAGCATTAGGGCCCCACCCAAGAAGGAAAAAAACAAGGACGAATCTTTAAGCCCCATGGGATATACATTTGATCTTAACATAGTGCTAGCTTCCTATCAACAGCAAGGATTTTGAATAAAACTTTTGGGTGTTTCTCTTTTAAGCGAGAGTAATGTGACACATAGTAAGAGGAATTTTTCAACGGATAAAGAAAGAAATGATAGATGTTATTTTTTTATAAGGTACAGAACGACGACTGAAAGTTTCATGTTTACTTACATATATATGCAATAGTAGAATTTCTTTCCTACGAACGTGTGTAAGATAATATTTTTGGTGGTGAATAAAGTAAATGGCAAAAAGTTTTAAACTATACTTCTCGATGTCTGTAGGTCTTGAAGATAATAATCTTAGAATTCTAAGTTCCTCTTTTCAGACTATTTAAATTATTGCGTCTATTTCTTTAAATGCTGTCTGTTACCATATGCAAGTATGATATTTAAATATTTCGCTATCTCAATCGAGTTCCTTATATCTGAGCTCAACGCTTCTGGAATTTTATAGGAGATATTTACCAAATGGAGCTTCTGTAAACACAATTTTAGTTGACAATATTACGTGTCATATTCGAATTTAGCCAGACCTTTCATATACGTAGGTATATTATATCCGCCCTTTTTATATTATGGTGCCGAGTCATTAGGTGTTTTTGAAAACAGGAGAGATGAAAAATGGGCAACGCCTTCGCCAGGACTCGGACTACGGACCTCTGGAATACGCGCCCAGCGGGCTGACCACTACACCATGAAGGTATGCGAAGAAGGCGGGAGAATACCTTATATACTCCTTTAAAAGGTGACTGGGGATGGATTAGGGGCCCCAGTCGCCAAATCGTGGTGGTGGAGCATCATCACCCATGTTCCTCATCTTGAGATATTTTTTTTAAAACACTCATATATTTTTTTAATCTTAGATGAGAACGAAACAGATAACATTGCAAATCTACCATGACCAAATAAAAACTGAGATGCTTCAAAATTAATAAAGAGGAAAGACTTGGAATGCAGTCTGAGGTAAATACCAAGGAAAGAACTTTTTGCTACCCTCAGCATTACAAGATGACATACAGTATTTTTGGTAGCACTTAGATAAAAGCTTCTTATAATAAAAAGGACTTCCAATAACGTTTTGGAATGCTTATATTGGTATCAATGCGTAAATTTAAATTATCTTTTGTTAATTTGCTAAGACATGAGCTCTATCATTGCCATAGAATCTAATCCATAGAATGCCATAGAATCACCGAATACTGTTTAAAGAATTTTTATCCTTTCCTTTTAATAAATTTCACTGCGAAGTTACGATAACTTTTATTTCTAAATGACTGTCTTTGTTTCACTGACAGGCTATCAGTGTTAATAATATCAGTGATAAATTATAGCGAAAAATTGTTTCCTGTCGCTAATAACACACTGCAATCGCTCAAGCCAGCTAACAAAAGATGATTGTAATATTTCAAACTGAAACGGAAAACGATATAAAGTAAGCATTCTCTTGCTTTTAATTAAGAATAATTGTATGTCTGGTACCCGGATAATGAAAGTCACACTTAAAGTTAAAACGTAAATGCATGTATGTTAAAACTTGAATATATTTTATAACCGGAATATGTATGTCATATTTTGAAATACATGCGTGAGGATATGCTTCCATATTTCCCGGACTGCTCAACAATTTATTAAAGAATTGACTATTTAATTTATATATACCTATGTTGCTTAATTTTGTAGTATTTAAACAGAAACAATAAGACAATAGCAAACCATATAAGTTTAAGAATAAATTCTGAGAAAATAAAATTGAAGTCGTAGGACTCATGGTCGCTAGCAAATACAAGAAACTGAAATGAATAATTTATAATATTGGAAACGGGATTATGAAATTCGCTCGTAATTACTTCCCAGCAGAAGCATTAGATATTAGTCCCTAAAAGTGCTCTTCTACGCATATACACAATCTGAAAATCTCAAAAGTTATTGCTTTTTACAAACTTCTTAAAGGATTATCACACCGTGCATGTATATTATCGCGTTCAGCTAGCATTTGCAATATCTGTATTTCGAATTCCAACAAGGTTACGGTAACCTTTCCGTTTCATTTTCTGTAAAATCGAATAGTTTATAGGAAATATAAGACGCTTCGATATTTTGTTTGGGTACGGAAGTTTTTCTGCCGTTGGCGCTCATGATGTCGTGATCAGATGGCAGTCCGAAGATATCCAGTCTATTCCTGTAAAGGCATGATTCATTTTTCCTTTTCCCTGTTTTAAAATACTCATAATTTCTGAAATAGTGCTCGAAGAAATGGATAGTGGACTAAACTTGTAATCTCCTAAAATTAATGAGCAGTGCGAAAATGTATGTTTCTGCACCATTATAAAACTGCTGACCTCGACGACAAGCATTTTATTCGTGAGGCTGACGGATGAAACGACGGCATGCCATTTCGTTGTAAAGACATAATTGTTTCTTCACATACGTATATTATATCGTACCATATTATATTTAATTTATTTAATTCTAATAATTTTCTTAACTGTTGTACCTGTCTGTCTGTCTTACATTTTAAAAGACGAGAGCTTTTGCAAGTAAACATATCTTCTAAAATTACTAAAGTTTTACCTTGAACTAATGAATTAAAACTTTTTGAATAATGTACAAAATGTGTTTTGTATGCAGTTTTATCCAAATATATAGTTATGCATGATATAAAATGTTAATTTCTTAGTGTATCTATCTATATATTTATTAATTTTAAGGGATTAATGTGCTAAAAGTTTCGAAAGTAATTCCATTTTCAATTAAGATCTTATAAAAATGTGAATTTACTGCTTACGTGTGTGATTTCTCCGAACTAATTAAAATCCCAAAAAATTTTGACGTAAGCCTTGCATCTGCATAATTTTGTAAACAATAATATAACGGAATATCTCAGATGTTTAGCCCATAATTTTAAAATGTATTAATTTTGTTACATTTTATATTAACACAATTTTCTAACAATGTGTAATTTCGACAGCAACATACTGCTCAAAAAACAAATTTATAATCAATCTTCTTGTAATATGGCTAGTACTATTTAAATATTGGTAAAAAAATTAAATTTCAGCAGTTGTGGAATTAAAGGAGATATATTATGCAGACAAGCGTATGTTGAAAATATAATTCATTGCACTACTAATGCAGTATCAAACAAATTTTAAAATGCGTGCTTTGGGTGGGCGTAAAGGAAAATAGAAATGTCATCCATACCTCTCTAGGTAAAACTATCTACTGTCAAAAGTTCTGTAATTATAACCTGTCACATTTTTCCAACTAGCTAAAAATTTCCCTTTTACTCTTCGTTGAGATCAGCACGAAATTTTAGATCTATTTCTTCGAATGCATTTATATAGTGCTTAGAATTTTGAAATAAGTTTGCTGTTCAAAAAAAAATAATAAAAAATAAACGACAGCTTAGTTAAATAGTAAAAGTGCTTAAAACCTTTATTAGGAATAAGCTAAATGTATCATTGCAAGTATCTGAAACAGATGAAGTTTTTTTACTTTCTTAATTTTACTACTCTGTGTAAATGCAGGTTAAGTAAAATATTTTACATCCCACTATTTTGATTTACATATCATAGGTACTCTTAATTAAAGTTTAAAGATTTTTTCCAAATAAATTGTATCAAGTTTCTTTCATTGGACGGAATTTCGATGCCATAAAAAGCTACGTTCTATATAATTTTGAAAACTTAAATGTTAATCTGACCTCCCGGTGGCGAAGTGGCTAACTCGTCGCGCAGCTGAACCACGGGTCCGGGACTCGACCCAGGCTGGGCAAGGTTGACTCAGCCTTTCATTCCTTAAATGGGTCGATAAAATTAGTACTAAGTTCGCTTAAGGACTAAACATCGGGGGTCCTGCGACAAGCTGACCAATTGCACAGGGTATATGCTGATGCCCTTCGGGGCCCAAAAGGTCGAGAAAGCAGGAAAAGGGCATTGCAGGCCGTGGCCCACTAGGGCTGTTGCGCCACTGAGTTTAGTTAAATGTTAATCTGAATGAAATCATAGCCACCCGCCGTCTTTTCGAATGCATAGGAAGCATTTGCTTTAAATGTGATACATTTTAAATTCGAAACGTTGCTTAGATATACACATACAAATTATATAACTGTTTATGTAAATTAAAGCTAACGTCTTCGGTCATTACATTATGTAGTATGTTTAATAAATATTATTTTATAAAGAACATCAGAGTAACTGATCTGTTTCGGCTGAATGCTGGATTTAATTTAAAGGACTCAGCTTCATTTCAGATCAAATGAAATATCTACCTTTTTCATTATTATTTAGCTGCTTTTAAACTGAACTACTCCTTGAATACGAAAAATATGAAACCTATGGTACAGGGGTTAGGTTTTGTTTGCATGGATAAGACTTGAATGCAAAACGAAGGAAATTAAAACGAAAAAGTTCATGACGCTAAAAGTTTCAGTGCAAAGTTCCTGGAGAAGAAGTGAACTAACTGAGTAGTTTAGCCTTTAAAATAGAACGCACAGACGCACATGTATATATGTAGAATCTTGCCCGCGTTTTAAAGACGGATTCCTCAAACTGCCAAAGTGATTTGGCATGATTTGGCTAACAGTATATTTTGTTGTTGTTGTTGTTGACTAATTCTCATTTGTCTGGCCTATAATCAGCCCAAGCCCACGGAATTAATCATGGCAACCTGCCGTGGGCAATAACCTTGAGGACCTTACAGGTGACAAGACAACTTTGCTCAGTTTCGCCCCTAATATTGATGGAGTGCAACTTGGGAGGATGGATCCGATGGTATTCCTCTACCACTGACCTCTCGAGAAGACTTCCGACTCGCCGCATATTTAGACTGGCCCCATGCTGCACAGAAACTATATGTTTGCAAACATCCGTGCCTTCTCTGGTATTCGAACCTGGCCCTTCGGCACGGCAGTTAACGATGATAACCACTATACAGGTCGGGCGGCGCTAATAGTATGTGCTTATGTAAAGAGCTACATCGAGATTCATATAGGATATGCAGACCCTACTGATATTTTTTTTTTCTGTTCTTCAAATATATTTTTCAGAACTTTCAAAATTTTGAAAATGTATTTAAAATACTTTTACTCGTAATTTCTTTTTTATTGTAATTAAATTTATTTTTATGAGTGTAGGATACTTTATTCTACAAGTGGCTGTAATTTTAGAAGGATTTTCATCTACAGGTAAAAATATGCTTTGTTATGTTTTGGACAACAGCGTACTAATCATTTTGAAGATAAACGTTTCTAATAACAGATATTTAAAAGCATACAATGGCAATAATATTATAAATGAGTGCAAACACATCTGAAGAACAATAATTAATCCTGATTAAAATAACTTTAATACTAAATTTCGTTAGTTAAGTGATCATAAGGTAATGTGTGAACTTAATTCTTTCTACAGATGCTGTTTTCTGAGGCGTAATAATGATTTTTCCTCACTAAAATTGTTCTCATCTTAAAAATTTTCTTTACGACTTTTTTTTTCTCATGCACTCATTCATCGATAGTTAGACCACTAGTACACTAGTATTTTCTCCCTGAAGATTCGAAGCATTTTCCAAAACTTCTATTTGACTTTGCAATAAGTTGATCATCACCTTTGTGTTCAGCAATATCTCGTTAAAATAATACACCCGTTACTAAAATGGAATTGTCAGAAGCTGCTAAGCAAACCAAAGAGAAAAGAATGAATATAAGTATATACATTTATTTCAGAAAAATAAAAATATCGGAAATATCCATGATGCAAATAGATTTATAAACTTGTTATGGTATTGCTTTCGACTTATATTTCAAAATGGAATTTGAGTTCTTGCTGTGTTACGGGTTCATAGCCCAACTTCACAAACAATTCGGTGCAGTGCCTTTTATAGAGAGTTCGTATTTTAGAGTATCCCTCCAAGGTATTTTTCTCAGATGAATTGGTTGAGGAATTTTTACGCAGAAGCGGAGAAATAGTAACATAAAAACAGAAGTAAGTTTTTGATAATATATCTGCTTCAGAGTTTGAAACGGATATCCGCATCGATTGCGAAGCTGTCAGCTTTAAAAGGATTATTTTAAAAGTAAGAAATGAAAAAAAAATTGAAAAGCAATTCTAATAACGCCTGTAGTATTTTCGTGTTTATTTATGGCTTGAAGAAAATGAAAAAAACTCTTCAATTATATCATATGTAGAAAACAATGAAATTAAAATTTAGATATGAACATTAATTAATATTCATGCATACTATTACAATGCTTTTTCAGTCCAAGACTCAAAACTCTCAAATTTTACTCATGTTCTTTAGAAAAGAATGTATATTTTATGAAATGGATTTATATATCAGGATGGAAATATAGATATGTAGAAACAATGGATGCATTGAAAAAGAAAGCAAAAGATTAAATGCATTACATGTAAATGTAAAGCCTCGTTTAAGCTAAGATAAACTACAAGAAATATTTTATTTCCAGCTTTCTAGTACGTGCATAGACAGAATGATTACTGAGTAAGCAATGAATAACTGTCTTTAGTCACTTCGATTTCTATTTTATTCATATTATCTTATGTAAATCTGAAGGAAAGTTTGTGAATGCTGTAAAACATTTTACTCCAATAATACTCTCATCTAATTTATTTTGATAAATAATTTCCAATGCTTAACTTTTAGAAAAGGGAAATTCAGATTCTGAAAGAATTTGCTTAAATGGAAATTTCAAAGCCGAAATTATCAACGATGAATGGATAATTTTAGAATAATGCCGTTTCTCTTTACTAAAAGGTTTCTGCGTTGGTTGGGTACTCAGTAAGAGCATGGCGCTCTAGGAGTATCTGCTTAAAGGGACAAACGCCTTCGTAGAGGATTTTTTAAGTGAAACTGACTCGTATCCACGTTACACATGTGGAAAACCACGAAAAAGCTCATACAGGCAGCCCATTTCCCTGTAGTCGAACTACCAGTTTCAATCACTTTACAGCTGGGCCTATGGTGGGCCTAAGATTTCTAGGATTCTTTTTCTTACCATCGATTTATTTTTTTCCGCTTGTTGGCCATAATTATAATTTTTTGTATTTAAAATATTAATTAAAAATAACGCATAACATATTTCCGATATAGTAACATGCTACTGCCTACTTTAGAGATTAACTTTCCTTTTAAAATACTAGCTTAATGTCTGTATCAAAAAGGCTAGCTTGTTTAATTAGTTAGTTACTCTCTCAAACAAGTTTCTAATGTATAACTTAATGTATAAAAACAAAAATATAAAGTGCGTGGTGATTTATTCCTGTCAAAAAAGTCTTGCACGAAAATACTGCAAAAAAAGGTCACAGAAGCGAGAATATGTAAATTAGCGAGAAAAAATGTCACGAGAATTTTCTGCTTATAGGATAAGCGCGCAAACTCTTATCTCTGGAGAAGAAAACATCATGCTCAAATCCCAAACGTTGAAAAAGTTCTGTCAGAATTTGACATTGATTAATGGATAATCAGGTTTTGAGATAATGAAGACTGAAAATAGCATCCATAATCATTTTTCACTGATACGGCTACTTTGTTAATGATATCTGAAAATGGCTGAAAACTTAAATGCGGCTCAGAAATCTTAGAACATCGAAATTGGGGGAAAAATGTCATATTTATGTTAAATACATGAAATAAACATCACGTTTTTTACAATTTTCTATCTAGATGCAAATAGAAATATTGTAAAAGAAATTAACTTCTAAAATACCTATCCCAACACTTTGGAACATCTTTGTTTAATGTTTAATATTTTTGACGCATAGTATATCTTAAACCCGTGGTCTCACTTAGGCGGCCCCCGAAGCAATTCAATGCAGCCCACGACTACATTTTCCGTAATTTAGCGTTATTATTATAAGTATTTGAAATGTGTAGGATTTTAATAATTTTGAACTCAATTTTTCATCGTCACCGTTACAAAAAATTAACGTAAGTAACGCTCCGAAAAATCTAAAAATAAAGCTAATTGATTTGCACTGTGATATAAATCTTGTTGAAAGATCTGAAGATACCAATTTGATTAAACTTAGTACTTGTCAAAGGATAAATATCCTCAGTTACAAATTTTTGCAATAAGAGTAATCGCTTTATTGGGAGTATGTATACATAAGAACAGTTTATTTCCGTGAAAGAAAATTAAGAAGTCTGCGACGAAACAAATTATCAATGAATATTTACAAATTGTTGATGATGATACTTTCCAGTAATTTTCCTCGAAAGTCACAAAATGTATAGAAATTGAAACTCATGAGCAGTTGTAGCTGAAAGGTGTACTACGAGACAAAAGAGTTTATAATTATTTACATGCCAGGGTGTACTATTACTAATTGTAGCCAGGGTGTGAGTGTCTCTGGAGAAGACACTCACACCCTGGCTACAATTATGTTATTTTCCAAAGTTTATACCAGTATACAGACACCTGCGTATGTCTGGCATGAATTTCTCTCTATATATGTATATTTACATACACTTTAAAGACGATATATGTGGGGAAAGGCACATTTCGGAGAAGATATTTTCTTCTTACTTAATATATCAATAAGCCTTCTCATGGAAGAAAGCACAAAAACAGTGACGAGAATGTAGAAGCAGGCTATTGCGTCAACTATGATATATACAGAGAAAACTGTATGCTTCTTAGAACTTTAAATAAAGAGTGAATTATTTAGTAATTAATTAAATATATTAAAATTTTTTGAATGAATGCCAATCAGAAAGTTTTAATATTTTGCGTTCAATGCGTTTGAATTACAAATTGTCTTCAATAAAAATGTTTTTGCAGAAAGTATAAACCTGAAAGTTTTCTTTCCGTCATACTTATAGCTATGTTTTGACTAATTCCTAGCATTTTATAAAAATATTATCCACATTGTTTAAAATTTTATATTTTTTATATTTTATTTTATTACGGCTCGTCAGCTGTATTCAGATCGTACATTTGGCCAGAGTGCAATAAGAGTTTGAGACCACTGTCCTAAGCTATGAACATTAATAATTTACCTTTGATTTACCAATAATTTTATTCCATTCATGTTTTTTTAATTGTATTACTTAGAAACGCAATATAACCAGTTTCTAATAGGCATGTAGTTGAAAACCAAGCCAAAACCATGAATCTGCATTTATTTATTTTTATTTACTCCTAAATGCATCCGTATGTTGGTTCTGGTATTTTATTTCCGGATTTGAGATTTCATTGTTTATTAAATGAATACAGGATGGAAGATGAGGTATTTAAAATTAGAGATGACTTCACAGATTATCTTCTATAAGGTAACTGCATCGTATTGATATTACACTTGAAGAAGGCAATACAATAAGTTCTGTACGGCAAGAATTGTTCCCGGAAATTGAAAGGGATCCATTCACTGTTCTTCAACAATTTTATTTATTCAAGATCTGGCAGGCTATAGGCAATAGAAATATAAAAGAATTATTATGCAGAGTGGCAAATCCATTTCGGTTTTCAAAACTTAGCACATGACAATATTGTAAAAGCGTTCCCTTCGAAAATATGATTTTACATTTTCATTATGTGAAAGCTGCATTTTCTTAAATTATAGATTTTCTTGTAATATGTACCTTTTGCATTTAAATATACAATAAATCAGACCAAGAATTAGCTGGAGAAGAAACCAATAGTTAAACACTTGCGTATGTGTGGCAAGAATTTATATATATATACACTTTCGAAGAAGATGTATGTGTTGAAAGGCACATTTCAGAGAACATATTTTCGTCTTACTTAACATATCAATAAGCACTTCCATGGAAAAAAGCATAAAAGCAATGAGGAGAATATAGCAGTGTTTGGCAAATCCTGCTATTGCGTCAGCTATGAGACACGTGAATCTTGCTGTTGCGAAAAATATAGTCAATACATGCATCCTTTCCCAGGTATCGAACTTTCTTTGAGTTGCCATTTCAAACAGCAAAAAGCATGTATCTTTTCTTTCAAATTTAATTATTATTTTACTGATTAAGAAGCTGGCCCATTTAAAAGCAATGCTCTGTTAATAAGCGATTTAAAATATCTCTTTATAATTTTATATTACTGGTACTTAGTTCTCAGAAACGTCTGCTGTTCGAGACAGCATAAGATTTTAACAAATTTAATTTGTAAGTTATGGATTAACGAAATGGCAAATTTAAATTAAATATACGCAATTCTCAATAATTTGAATTTTTATTTAACTTTACTTAATCATACATATAATTGATATAGGTTAAAATACAAATATTTCGTAATTTTATAATATATATTAGCGAAATTCGACAAAAAATAAACTAATTATCTCTCATTATATCAACAACAATGGCACGCAGTTTTTAATGTTTTCGTCTTTCTAATTAAATGGTAGTAAAAGCTCAGGTTCCAACCAATATTTCACCTATATTCAATTTTAGACGATTAAGCGTGGCAAAACATTTATCATAATTGATCAGAAATCAATAACACGAACAAACAAGCACACAAACAGGCATTCTTCTTTATATACACAGATTTTGCAAAACTTACAAATTTTGATTAACAAACTTTACGATTTGAAAGCGTGCAGTTGCAACACTTTTCGAAAGAAAGCATTTTTATCTCCAGCTCGCGATACTTTTGTTACTCGGAAAAATGAGAACGAAATTAGTATTTTCAGAGTTTTTAATTAATATCTCGGCTGATTAAAGTCGTACGAAGATGGGAATAGTCGAAATGGCTTTCTACGCATTGTTGGAATCGGGAATAGTGTATTTAATGTTTGGAAATGCTGTTTTTATTTCATTGTAAAACTCACAAATTTTTCATTACCAAACTCTACGATTTGAAAGCGAGCAGTGGCAACAGTTCTCGAAAAAAGCAGATTTTTATCTCCAGCTTGCAAGTCCATTGCCACTCGGAAAAATGAAGGCGAGAATTAGCGTTTTCAGATATTTTAACTAATGTCTCTGATTTTAGCTTTTTTTTTTTGAAAAAAGTAGACGTTGACCTTCTCCAGGACCCAGTAAAGAATTGTAGAAGGTTTAGTGACGATAGCTGTAGTAGCGACTGAGTTAATTGCGAACAAACAAACACACATACATTCTTCTTTATAAATGTAAAACATGAAAAAATACAATGGCTTTGCTCTACGCGAACAGGCAACCTCTAATTAACTTTCTGCAGTTTCAGGATCTACCCCCTACAGCAGTACTTTCGAGAACATGTTATGAAACCGGCACTAAAATGATGCGTTTATAGTAGCGGTTACATAACATGCCAGAGTATTCTCAAAAGTATTGGTCTATGGGTAAGATCCTGAAATTGCAGAAAGTTAATTAAAGGTTGCCTGTTCGCGTAGAGGAAAACCATCGTATTTTTTATATTTCACATACATAGAGATAACTGGGAATGTTTATGTACTTTATTGTAGTTAAAAAAGGAAGTTTCTAACGCCCCATTTTATATAGCTGGTACAGTTTCTAGTTTGATTCTTAATTTAGATAGCGTTTCCTCTTTTAAATTTTCAAAAACGTTTTTAAAATATTTTTTTGAAATAGTTCATGGTAAACTACTCTTTGAGTTTATAGACAGTAATCTAAATTCTTTAGAATGCAGTTTCCCTGTTTTACTTGCATTATAAGGAGATGATTGTACGAACGGCTTATTTGAAGTGATATCCCATACAGCACACTTAGCTGCTACGTAGTTGCAAAGACATCTAAACATTACATTTTCTTCACATTGCATTTGTGATTACAGTACAACGTCGCAGATATGTTCCATTGTGATGTAGATGTGAATGTCACACTGATGTCGCATACAGGTTTCAGCAAACGTTTAATAAGACCACGAGAAATTTCTGAGTCTCCACCACCCTGACCTTTCTTAACCTTGCTCACGTAATTCTTTAATAGGAGGTATTCGTGTGCAGAGACTTTGCCCTCCCGATTCATTGTTATGTTTTTCAATAAACCTTTCTAAATAAATTATTTTTTATGCTAATAGTTTGCAATTTTAGTTATTTCTTTTTCATTAAAAATATTGAAAGTTTATAGCTTGTTTTTATTAACGTGATACTTAGAAATAGTTGAACTATATTCTGTGGTGAATGAATTCACATTCTAGCGTACGTAGTGTTATCAAGAGAGACTGATCAAAGAGTTTGTTGTCTGCATAGCATTTGTTTGTCTTAAGGATTTTCGCGGCCATTACTTTAGTTCTGTCCAAAGAGGCCATCACTGCTAAATTTTCAGGTACGCATTATTGTATATTGTTGTGAATGATATCAGTAATAATTAATATATAATAATAAAAGCTCAGTTTAAATTCTACGAGCAAAAAAAATGAACTACAATTAATTAACTTTTATCTGTATTACAAAGAGAGCGGAAGCAAGGGCACTATAAAAAATTTACTCTCATTTTTGTCTTACTGCTTACAAATTTAAATTTAGGAGTCAGTTTTATTTGGTACATATAATTCACTTTTTGTTGCTTTTAATGGTAAAAGATAATGCGAAAAAGGAATTTATTTTATGCATTTTATTGCAGTACTTTCATCGTGATCTGCTATTTCTCAAAATTGTTCACAAAATAATTACTTTTTAAGTAATGGTATTGCTACTTAGTGCCACATTACAAATGATGCCATACTTCCTTAAACACGTTCTAATTATATAGAATATTTTTTTTAATTATTATAGGTTTACAAATGGCGTATTACTTTAAAACATTAAACTTTTCTAAAGCAAAAGTATTTGTTACTTGAGAGGTTAAGAGAATATAATTATGGTATTAATTTTTTAAATAAACGTAAAACGATAACAATATAAAAATAAGGAAATTACATTTCATCGTTACTTATATATGAAGAAAGTTAAAATCTCACTTGTGACAAAAGAGTATAAATCAATATTAATTTGTCTCTAAAAGTACAAGTTACTTCGTTTTATAAAGAAATCGAATTTCAAATTATATTTTCAGAAACTTTAACCTGTTTGCAGAAAATTATATAATTATAATGAAAATTACTATAAATCAATTTAGGCCTCACCGATAAACTTTATTTGAAATAATAATTTTATTTTAAATAAGCGTATTTCACTTCTTCAAACAAGATATATCATTTTGTTATTAGAAATTTAAAAATTACATCTAACCCTCTAATTACGTCTAATTTAATTACCTAACCTAATTACATCTAGTTTTGCTTTAACATATCACTTGTATAAATAGACAATGAAAAAATACTAATTTTTGCAATCGTATTTGAAAAGCTTAGAAAAGTTAAGAAAGGAATCTTTTACAAAGGAATTTAAAACATTTATTGCGATAACATGGAAATTCGCATATTATAAAGCATTGATTCATTAAAGTGAAGTCTTTGCCACCATACAGGTGAGGAAAAGATTAATTAATTAAATGATTTTAAGGTAAAACAAAACTTCATAGAATTCTTTTTATTGGGACAGAACTCAGTTTTTTGCCGCATTTAAATAAACAAATAAATGTCTTTGGAAGTTTGTTTGTAGCAGAAAGCCAATTCCTAGAGGGTCGATCGAAGGATCTGAAAAACACGTATAATTGCGCTGCCTTTTACAGTAGAGCAAACGAATATTTCTTTTAACGTAAGAGGCGGAGTTTCATATTTTCGTCACTTTTTTACTTTTAACAAAAGTTGAAAATTTATTCCTACAAAATTAAGTAGTAGAATTATTTATATTTTAAAAAGTACAGCCAATTTAAATTTGAACTTAAGTAAATAACTGAAATTTAGTTTTAATTTCGTAGATTCTAAAATAAAAGGCTTAAACGTGTTTTTACTGTGCTAAAAGTAAATTAAAAAAGCTATTTTTATATCAAAGAATTCAAATAATCTATTTCTCTTCAATTAAAAGTATACTAAGGAAAATGTTCTAGTAAAAAAACAATAAAATAAATACTAAAATATGTATTGATGCCTTTTTGACACTTTACAGTTTGAAACCGTTTTTAATTTCAATAAACAAAATCAAATGAAAACTTTAAACAAATTCCAGTTTAAGGAAAAAAGAAATACTTTAAGAAAGTTCAGTATCAGAGCTTTGTCATCAGATTTTAATATCCGAAACTAATATCATAACTGCTTCTCCTAAACATTTTTATTACCTTCCAAATCCTTATTTATGCAGTATTTGTGCCTCATTACAGGCAAGTGCCCGATTCGCCCAAAAACGGTACGGCTCTGTGTTATACAGATTCATTTAGATTAAATTAACAACTTTTTGAAAATATGCATTGTAAAATATATCTTCATATTATTTAAATTAAAAAAATTGAATTATGTTTGTATTAAACGAGAAGAATAGCAGGAAGGAGTATATCTCATGTTACTTCATCTTAACATCAAAACATATTTTCCGAATTCTTATCTTTGTTCTGTAAAATCATATTTAAATAATTCCAAATGTCCAAGTTAAAGCATGGTTCTGATTTAATTCTATGTTTGCAGAAATTTAAGAGTAACAAAGAATCATCATTGATTTTTCTCCCGTTTCTGTAAAGTTCATACATCTCCAGTATTTTTCTCGGCGATAATTGCTTAATTCTTAGTAATCATTCTTAAATCCCCCTTCAGTTGTCATATATTAATTATTACTGCTGCCATTCAAGTCAGTATACAGTAAGTGTTTACTCCCCCATATATGTTGTTTAAATAAAGGAACTTGTGAAGTATACCACATAACAGCTGAGTTTCATTCAGTTTACCATTCAGTTCATTCAGTTTCTGAGTTCATTTCAGAAAGGTATGAGCTACTAACAGCATTTTAGCATTGCTATGAAGGTTATAGTAAAGTGCCGTGAAAGAGTGAGTAATACAGATTTTCAGTAATTCAGCTTTGGTAACAATAATTGTTTTATAAACTGGAATTATTAATTCATGCAAATTTGTTACGTTTTTGCATAATAAACTGTGTAATACTGTATTAAATTTAATTGTTAAGGGAGCAGAAAAATGCGTTAAGGAAATGCAGAAGTATTTAAAATAAGTGACTCATATTAATCATCAAATGAAACAAATTATACGATATTTTTACCTTTATACAATTATTTAAATATATTGAAGCTGTGCGGTGTAAGAGAATTATTTTAAGGCTATAGCTTAAAAAATCTCATAATATTGTAATTTGTCAATGGAGAAATAATGATGAAAGATAATGCCCGTTTTGTATAATTAATATAACTAAATACAGATATATATCTTCTATAATTTAGTTTCCATTACCACGTTTTCCAGCTACTGATTTTTGCACCCATAACTATTCGTTCAGTATTACAGATTAAGCAACAAATCGCTAATTTGAAAACTAAGTATTGTAGTTAACTAATTTAGGAACTATGATTGGGATGATTTACAAAAGTTTTTAATTCAAAACTAAACATTTCCTTATATAGCAAAATATTCAAATAGGAAAATATACTATAAATGTAGCACTGAAATGTTTTTCTTTCATCCAGTTATAAAATTTAGCTCTTTTTCTGAAAGAAAAGCAATTAAGGAAGAAAGAAATGGAGACCAGAAAACAGTATTAAAAGCTTAATAATTAAAAACATATTCCAAGCCAAATAGAAATATTTTTTGATATTTCTGTTTAGAATGAGGAAAAAATGGCATTAAATTAAGAAATCTAGTTATTATTATAAAAAATTTGTATTTATTATAAATATTGCAAACAGTGTTTATTTATTTATTATTTTTTAAATTTGTCTATTTTGAAAGAGGGAAAAAATGGTGTTTAAACCTATAGTTGAATTTTTAATAAGCTATAATAAGAATTCAGCTTTTATATACCTTCTGGTCAGGGAATACTTAAAAGTATTTGCGATATAATACGCTTAGAAAATGACCATATAATCACTTTTGCGTCATATATACTACGTTCTGCATTTTCTGTACACTATGGTTCATGCATGTATGTAATTAACATAAATGGATTATAGTTATATAAGCTTAATAGGGTGAGATACAACCTTAGTACGATGAGAAAATTTCAAATGATTATTATGAATATTTTCAATAATTTAAAAATTTCGAATATTACGCAAATATATTAATACCTTGAAGAGCAGACTTCCTTACTGGATCACTAAAACATTATTGTAGTTGCATGTTCTTTAAAATAGGAGTACATCACGCTAATAATTTAGAGAGTAATCCTGGGTTGCGTGATATTCATTAGCATCTTTAATGGCATTACATTCATGGCAGTTTATTATGTTACATTCACGTCATTCAATGGCGTTTTATTAAAGTCGCAATGTGTCGTTGCATAAATCTCGCAGTGTGACTTCACAGCAATATCATAGTGTAACTTCACAACAACATTGCAGCGTGGCTACGCATCAAGGTCACAGTGTGACTTACCAGCAATGTCTCAATGTGACTTCACATCAACGTTGCAATGTGACGTCCCAAAAAACGGACATTAAGCCATTCCTGCAACGTCAGTGTGGCACTAAGATCGTCGCTGTGTGACACGTTTGCAATGTCATAGCGACGTCGCCGTTCTGTTGGGGATAATACTTCTTAACTTTCAAATGATAAGACACTATTGTACGAATTGAATACAAGAAATTAATTCAGTGGAAAAAGATTTTTCATTTGTTATTAATTTTAAAGTGTTTAAAGTTAAATTTTTTTAAGTTAGTTTTAAAGAGTTTAAAATTAAAAGTTTTAGTTAAGATAGTTTTATAGAGTTTAAAGGCTTTTAAAGAAAGTTTTATTAAGTGAGGAATGTTATGTAAACATCGAATTCATTCTTCGGTTACTGCAAAATAAAATTGTTAATGGACCTGATATAATATAACTGGTTTATTTAGTAGAAATACAACGAGCACATAATTTTATAGGATTACGATCGAATGAGTTACATACAAAAAGCCTGGAAAATCGGGGAAAAAATGCGATCAGTTTCTTTGAATTAATAATATAGAACAAAATAGAATTAACTAGAATTAACAATATAATTAGAATTATTAATAATGCAACTGATAATACAAAATTTAAAATATTATAAGCAACTGCTATTTTTACGAGAAAAAGAGGAAATACCCAAATCAAAAGGAAAAATTAAGTGGGACTACTGCGAATTAAAATTAGATTTTTATTTACATAGTTTTCATTTAATAAACCGCTTCAGCTACGTCATTTCAAAATTAATAGCCTATCGTATAATTCTTACATTGCGATAATGACACAGATACTTACATAAGGTTTCGGCAAAACGCCGGAGTTTGGGAAGCGAAACTTAATGTTAGCCAACAGGAAAAATTCTTAACTGAACCCAAATCATTCTAAACCCAGCTTTCATTTCGAACACGTAACATTAGAATATATATATATATATATATATATATATATATGAAGCAGGAGACGTGAAAAATGTACAATGCCCTCAACGGGACTCGAACCCCGAACCTTTCGAATACGCGTTGAATATGCTTCTTATTATGCCAGGAAGGCATGCGGAAAAGAGAAAGAAAATGACTTGTATACTCCCCCTTTAAAAGAACAATTGGAGATGAATGGAACCATTTGCCAAATCCTGATGGTCGCGAATTATCTTTCACTACGTTCGCGTGCCTTGCAAATTCATTAGGTTGTTTTCTTGAAGAAGGAGACGTGACAAATGTGCAGTGCCCTCTCCGGGATTCGATCTCTGGACCTCTCAAATGAGCGTCGAATGTGCTTCCAATTATAACACGAAGGCATGCGGAAAGGAGGAAGTAAAAAACTTATAGCATATATATATATATATATGTGCGTGTGTCCAGAGAAAAAGAGGAAGATGCTTTATGAAAGCATAAAGTAAATATTTATTAATGTGGTCTTTCCCTCATCCAGAGTCAATTGTCAACCACAGAAACGTCTAAGGTATTATTAATTTGTAAACAGGAGAATAAGAATCAAAATTTAACTGCAAAATTTATGTTTGATAGTTTGTTTTTCGAGCTTTGATTTTTTTAAAATTCCATACACATCAGTACAGGAGCATATAAATAATTCAATATTCTAATCTGAAATGATAAGTTCAGTTCCCTCTGTTCGAGGAATCTTTGTTCTGGTATGTTTATCTGCACTTAGACGAATGCATTTGGATTCTAATGAAACGCTACCAACTAGCATACGTAAGCACACATATACGCATAGAAGTTTTTCAAGCATTGAATTAACGATAAAATACAAATTTAATTAATAAAAAACTAAGCAGGAAACCCTTTGTATAAGGCTTGAAAGAAAGGATAAGAAATCATAAAAGGAGCAAAAGAAAACTTCATTATGTAAGTTTTAGCTTTAAAAAAATGGATTACATGAACGACGTTGTTTAATGTCTTTTTGTTTATGATTATTAAAGCATTGCTAAAGAAACAAATTTAAAAGCTAAATTGTATTAAATATTTCTTTAGTGTTCATTTTTCAAACAATGGAACTTCGCGTAGAGAAACAAAGGAACAGTATACGCTAAATAAAATAAATAAAGAATACAAAGAAAGAAAATCAGTCTTTAGAATCCATCTTAATTCACAAAAAACATAAAAAATTACATTAAAACGAGCTATTTAATTATTTGTTCAGATTTATCAATCTTTTATGATTGAAAACATTTCCATAATTTTATTATTTCTCCCGCAAGGGATAGATTCTACTTGTTCACATCATTTAATCCCATTATGTTTATATGCCCAATTTATACCCCTGCTTCTACAGTTTATAAAGACAGGCCTTACCCTAAAAGACACTATCACAACGACGAGATCACTGCAGCCATTACATGTGGGAGGGAAATATTTAATACTCGAAATGGTTGGGTATTATATTTGAAAGCTTTACTTGCTTGGGTGCTTTCATTTTCGATAAGACAATTCAATTTATTGAATTTTCGGCTTGGCGATAAAAAGAAAGCATTCATATTATTGCGCCCTATCAGCAAAGAACCATTGAAATAGGATACCATTAAGTTAAGAAATTATTGATGTCATTATCCAAAAGCTACAGTTACCAAACTCTTTGATTGCTGGTTGGAGAATGAATTGGAATAAAGGGAATTGATTTCTCCCTTACGATTTGCTTCACATTTTATATACTGTAATTCTCTAAAGAATTTATGGTATTGTTTTCTTTCCTTAGAGCTACATATATATACAAACACACATTTAGGTATATGTTCGTGCGGCGGAATCGGAGGAAGCAATAGAAATAATGTGTGCACAATTGCATTGAGGGTACCATGGATCTTTCGCAGAAATTTGACGTTCAGAAATAATTATCATCTGTTCTTTCAATATCTCTGAATAGAGAATAAGATTGTTTCTGGGTGTGTTTTAACAAGACGTTATGGATATAGCCCAAGCTTTCAGCTATATATGGGGACCCTTGCATAAGAAAGGACACTGAGATATGGCTCTTTGTCTGTTTTCATTAGAAACTCACAGGAGAATGGAAATCAAGATTTCCGTGCCCTTTTCTCTTATTACCAAATACCGTTAGAACTTCCATTCCGAATGGTTTTAGAATCTCACGCCGCACGTAAAATTACGTAAAATTTTAAAACACAAACACTAAAGTTTTTCATGGTACTGGAATCGATCTCACACAAGGGAGCTTTTATTAACACTTTCAGGCTTAAGAAGAGAAACTTATGCAGCCTCTGCTCCTATTTGTGGCAAATAAGCCCGTTTTACGTTATTGTTTTGCATATTGCCACCTTCACTCTTTCTTTTTACCTGATGCTTCGAAAACAAGTTGCATACAAGTGCCTAATTCAAGTTTTTAATTATGTCTCATAGGTACATGTGGGAACGGTAGTCCTGAAGCCACCAGAGGGTATCCTCATCGCCTGCTCACCTGGAGACAGAGCAAGGCAGACGAGGAAAGGTCAGACACGCGAAAGTGACTTTCGATTTTGATCTGATCGCGAGCTTGAGTAGACGCTGAGTGACTATGTAAATATATAAATTGATGCAAAATTGTTCTTGTGTTTAACTAGTGCGAGAAGGAGCTAAGCCACTGCTATAGCTCAATTTGATCTGTATTTTTTGTGTAATTATGAAATGTTCTGTGGTGTAGAAGACATAAGGATTCCTCACTATTTACTGAATGACATCACCCTCAAATTCCCCCACATAGATTACACATAGATTACCGCTCAAAACTGAAAACACACTAGCGAAGGTAATTTAGCAAAGCAATAACTTTGTTTATGGTTTAATATGTGTAATTTAACAAAGAACTCAATCAATTTCGAGACTCAATAGAAGGTCTTACAGATTTCCCTGCTCCTGACGATGAGACGACCAGGCCACGTTTTCCCTGGACATCGCCTGAGTTCTTGATTAAATCAACGGCAAACACAAGGATGTTGCTTTGCTAATTTTTTGCTAAATTACCGCCGTTACATGCATATACCTCCAGAGGTATTGCACTTTAAACAAAACTGAATAACATTTTATCTATTCTGATGAATTCTTATATTTCTTTGGCGAATATTTTTGCGTTGATTATTTTGATAAATTCATCTATTGCAAAAAAGCCTAAAATTACTACTGTAATAGGTGACAGTACTAACGTTTAGCTGTAGTGTATTTAGACAAGTACGTTCCAGTGATTTTTATTTTTATTTTTACTTTTTGAACATGTTATTTTTTATCGTACACACACACACACATATATATATATATATATACATGATTCAAAATTCTGACTTAAATGCGCAACACGTCTTTAACTTATCATTTAAATTTAGATATTTCCCACTTCTGTTCTAAAAACAATAATTGCTTTAGCAAATATCATTTCCAAATTGATAGCCTGCCTTAAATAATGTTTATATAACGTTGTTGATTTTGTTAATGAAAACTCAAGACAACCAGTAATAATTTTAGAGCGCTATTAATTATCCAATCAAATCATGTCTAAATCAAAAAAGTCATTCAAAATTAAGATTTCGTCCTGAACACATGGCGCTTTGCTTCTGCTTCTGCTGCGAACAAGAGCTCGCTAGCATTTGCTTTTAAAAGTTTTTTTTTTAATATACGGTACCGATTTATTTCTCCGAGAAAAAGACAGTTTTTTATCAAGGCTTATCGTAATAATTGGTCAACTAAATATAAAATAAAAAAAAAATTTAAATCTATCATGACTGCTTAACGCACTCAAATTTTCTGTATATATAAATACATGTCTATGTAAGAATACATACATATATATATATATATATAATATAAAAATGTATATAGCAAAATTCTAATTTTAATTTGCAACAGCTCCTTATATTCTTCATTGTTTATTTGATCGTATTTTCATCCAGTCCCAAAATTAGTAGACACATTGCTATAAACTGGAAACAGAAATGTTTTAGATCCTACTTTTTACTATTCTTATGAATGCATCACTTTTACACTTTGCTACGTTCGTGGAAGTTACTGCCGCTTTCTGTTTCAAAAATATATTTCTTAAGTTCATCGGTACGGATGGAATAATTCTTTAAGAAGAACACACTGTAACGCCTTGTAAGTGTGTTGGCTTAATGAGAAATGTATGTGAACCGTAAATAAAAAGAAAATAATTTAATACGGCCAAGTCTACAAGTTTCTGCTTCTTTATGCATTCATCTGCTACGCTACCAGCTTTGCCAAATTATAAATAAATATATATATATATACATACATAACAACTGTGGGTTATACATATATATAAATATAAATTAGCCAGTGTTATTTTTCAGCATTCAAATAGAGGATATTGACCCGTACAGAATTCGAGTTCTTATCTGCCAGTCTAAACGAATTAAGAATCCCCTTCAAATGAAAGAGAAAACATCTTTCAAATCAAATTGCTTACATACTCGCAGTTGAGCGATATAGATCCTGAGCAGAGTTGTATCTGCAAAATTACGCTTAATTACACTTTAAAGAAAAGAAAAAAAAGAAATAATAGAAATGGAGAAAAGAATTTAAATCACTCCCAAAGGGAATTTTTTTAACGTTTTGCGTGTTAGCTTTATATATTAAATATCATGTTGTTTGCACTTGAACCATAAAATTCAATTCAACGGCAATATAGCAAAATAATTTTTAAATGAACATATGGTTAGAATTTCCAATACACAGTCTCGCGTGCTGGAAATATAAATGTTTTTTTCGTACAGTGTTGCCATTGCTTGCTTTGAAATTTTTGAGTTTCTTATTAAAGAATTCGTTAAAGTGTTCCAAAATATGAAGTTGATAATAAAACAAGTTCCTAATTCCAAATTAGGGCTTCCAGATTTCCATATTCGGTGAAAGATTACGTTATTCAAAATTTGATGGCTCTAGGTACCGCGATTGTAATTGGTAATTGCCACAATGAGAGAAACATTCATACATTTGTGCAGATTTTTCATTATTTGATTTCTTTAAATATAATACAGGGCTCTAATATTTGGTCACAACGCTTTGCAAAAGAGAATCAACGCAGAAAGTGAATCGACGAAGAATGCCACGACGAAATTAATAGCCTTTTAGGGCTAACGGCGTTTTGGCTAATAAAAATATTATTGTAATATTTTAGCGACCATTAGACACTTTATTTCGGTGCGGGACAATGGAAAATTGTACAGTGCGTTAGCCAGGACTCTGACTCCAGACTTAGCTAGCTAGACGTTCTTTCCTAGTCTCGAGGACACGCGCTAAGGAAAGAGAAAATACCTTACAATCTAGATAAAAGTTATCATTCTTTTAACGGTTCTAACAATACATATTTGAAATTAGGCGTTTATAATTGTAAAAGAAATTCGCAAGTATATGTATGAACGTGTGTTGTGTTATTACGTGTAATAATATCTAATAAAATTATGAATAATAACAT
>KK117497.1:59146-77975 GCA_000611955.2 Stegodyphus mimosarum
TGCTGAGAAAAGTGCTAAATATTCGTATTTTTTATAAAAAAGTAAGATGTAAATGAAATCACGATCAAGTAAATGAGCATATCGAAAGTGGAAATACATTAGTATATCTTTCAAGTAGTTTTATAGAGTATTGCATTTTATTTTTCTAAGGAAAAAATCAATTAAGATTATTACCATATATGAAATTACCATGTATAAAATATAAAACGAGCGAATAAAATCATGATTAACGAAATAAATGGGAATCGAAAGTGGAAATCCATCATTATGATTTACAGGTTAATCTATCGTAGTTAGGGACACTGCATTTTCCTAAATTGTGTCATTTAAATTATTACCATTAAAAGACTTGAATTCATCTTTACTGCGCAATCTGCTGCCAAAGTGGTATCGTTACATATATGTTTTCTAAAATATGTCTCAAAACAAATTATCTTTGAGAAAATTAAAATTAAGGAAATACGTGTTTAAAATGAATATACTAGAATTATTGCGGTATATGCAACTAAAATACTGAGTTTATTTTAAATACTTATATCGCAAATGCAAACCGGTATTACAGGGATATAGTTATAATGTAATACTTTAAGACACAGCCGTAATGTATGCTTCCAAACGCATACTTATGAAGTTATTGCAGTCACCGTAGACTCGCATTATGCATGCAGCTAAAGTTCTAATTTACTATGCAATTCTAATTCAGACAAGTGAATGGATGAACCCGCTTTAATGTCAACATCTGCGGGAACATATGATGACATGACATATCCATAACAGTACCTTTACTCTGACAGCATAATTACCCAACGGTGTGGAGGCTAAATGAAAGATATTTTTCAGTGGATGCATTTGAGTACTATGAGAGTAGTCGAAATTTACCCGCGAAATTTCTTTAATAACTTAATCAGTAGAAACATCATATATATGTTATTATATACGAAGAAATTAAATGTATTCTCTAAGTTGTAGTACTTTAGAATGTATAGTATTTTATACACTCTAAAGTACTTGTCTCTCTCTCTTACACTTTAGAGTGTATAGTACTCTAAAGTACTAAGTTATAGTACTTTAGAGTGCAGTACGTTAGAGTATAGTACTTTAGACAGTTATAGCACCGTGTCTTACATTAAAAGAAAATAATTAATTTAGAACTCAAACGTAGTAAAAATACAACCTTTTTGATGATTATACAGCAAAATTCTATACGCTTTTTTCGAAGAACAGAGTCATGGTGTAGGTCAAATATGACTAGCTGATTCATTTTGCTTCTTGAAGAGGAGATCTACATCCCTCGAAACGTCGATATTAGGTAGAATGATAGTTTTATATAGAGGTACGGGTGCCTAGTAAAATAGGTAGGAGTGCCTAGTAAGCCTTGTAAAATATACAATTTCTTTATGAACAAGGACCAAACTAGAATTTGCATGTGTACACGTGTGTATAGCGTACACGTGTGTTTAGGCGCCTCCAGTAGGAAAATACGCTTCCTAAGCTCATGGAGGGTAAACCGAACTGAGTTCGCTAGCACACCGAGGCGAATTTCTCGGTGTTATCTTCCCGCAATCGGTTAAATTCACCGTAGAACGGTAAAAATGAGTAACTACCAACGTTTAGAAGATGGAATGAGGCAGGCCAATCGCAAGTCCAGATATGCGGAGTGTTTAATTTAACTCCCAGCATCGTGTATAGCCTATTGATACAGTACCAGGACACTGGATCCATCGAGAGAAACCCTGGGCAAGGTCGTCCAAGAACCTCGACGGGTAGAGAAGATCGCTATTTGTCCATTTTAGCGAGGCGTAACAGAAGGGCTACAGCTTCTTAGCTTTCTCGGAAACTGTATGCAGCCACAGGAACCAGTGTAACAAGGGTGACTGTTTCCAAAAGACTGAATGAGATAAGGTTGTTTGCCAGAATACCTGCTGTTTGATTTCCGCTGACGTCTACGGACAGGAGGGTCCGATTAGCATGGTGCAGGCGGCTTAGTGATTGGAGTACGTAGCAATGGGCGACCGTTCTGTTCACCGATGAGTCCCGTTTTAGCCTAAACACCGATTCTCGCCGTACTTTCATATGGAGAGAGCCAGGCACCCGCTACCTAACCTCCAATGTCTGCGAAATCAACAATTATGGCGGTGGCGGTGTAATGGTCTGGGGAGACATCATGTTGGATGGCCGCACACCTCTCCACATCGGTCAACGAATTTCTCGAGAGTGAGGATATTTGCCGGATGGATTGCCAGTCAGGTATCCAGACCTAAACCCTATAGAGCATGTCTGAGACGCTCTGTAGATGGCAACTGCAACTCGCAACCCCCCTCCGAAAACCATCCAGGAACTGAAAACAGCTTTGCTGAATGAGTGGAACCCATTGCTACAGGCACTGATAAACTGCCTTATTTCCAATATGACATCACGCTGCGAGGCCTGTAAGAGGGGACCATACCCCCATTAACCCATTTCTTTTGTGTCTTCTGCAACCGCTGTTTCAGTCCTTCAGACTCACATGAGTGTTGCACACGAACATGTGTGTCTATTACAACTGTTGAATGTTTATTTTGTTTGTATTATATCAACCTATGTTCACACCAAATTTTATTAAAATCTGTCCAGTAGTTCTGGAGATCGTAGATCAAATATGAAACTTTTCTTAATTTCTTTCACCAGTGTATTATGCATGCACTTGTAGATTCTATAATACCTCAAGTTTATTCTAAGATCCTTTGAAAGAATTATATTTTGTTTTCGAGAATTTTATTTATTTTAAATATTTTATTATTTTCAAGTAAACCATAAATCTTTCTGTTAATCGTTTGCCATTTAATAAAGCTACTTCTTTACAGAAATACGATTGATGAAGTTCAAGAAAAACACTGAAATGAACGTGAGAAATATTACTACAAATCGTTAAATTTTAAAATCAAATCTGACAGTATACTCATCTGCTCATCCGAAATGGATTGAAAGCGAATAGCATAATATTTAAAAGAGGCTAACTAAAGGAGCACAGGAAATAAATGTTTAAAAATTTACCCACTTGGCAATATAAATAAGAAATGTTAATTCCAAAGCGTATTTCTTGAAAACTAGCTTCAGAGGAGAAATAACAGTCTGCAGCTTTACTTTGATTCAGAAAGCATACCGCGGAGTTATACTACTATGTAGCTAAAACGGAACAAGGGTTACAGTAATAATACAGTAATGAGCCCATTTATTTTGATTTCAGTCAACTATATTAGATTATTTCAGTTACGTGGAAATCATATGCTGGTCTTTATTTAGTGCAAAAGGAATGCCTTTGAAAGTCTTGATATAAAAAAGGAAGCCTAAAACGGGAAAAACCTGAAACGGGAAATTCCATAAAAGTGTTTCCGCTCTAGGAATCGAAAAAACCGCAAGTCATAATGCTCAAATATTTGCTACTTGTTTAATTTGAAAAAAGACTTTTCAAATGTTTCAAAATATTTTTTGAAAAATATATAAATGCTATTTAAAAATACAAATTGAAAAAAATATATCTTAAAAAAGGACTAAATCTAGATTTTAAATCAAAAATTTTAGAATCTAAAAAGTTTAATTAAAAATAGATATGTTATGTAATACACACCTATCTGAGTTGTAACACTTATCTTAATTGTAATGCTTATCTTAACTCAGTTATCAGTAATTGAAGTTATTAAATGGATTTTAATTTGTTTGATTTTTATTTGCTCTGTTGAAAAGCAATTGTTGTTTGTTTTTAAGAGGCAGTTTTGGTTAACTTTGAATTTAAGCTGCTTGTGTTAATTTTTCTTTTTTCCTTTATATGTTGTTTAGTAAACTATTAAATTTTGTCCTTGAACTCAAATCTTAACTTGATTTTTGTACCATTTTGTTTAATTACTGGTTAGGTTGACCCTTAAGGTCATTTTTACTTTAAGTTTTAATATTCTCCCTTTATTACACTAGTTGGTGTATAAAGCTTATTACGTTTTGTTCAACGTACCCCTCTTTCTGGTAAAGTTTTGAATCCATATTTTCTGACTGGTGAAGTCGATTACGGTGTTGAAGAAACATAAATTTAGCAGTGTAATTATTATATTTCAACTTTAAAAATATTCTTAAGAAACATAAATTTAGCTGTGTAATTATAATATTTCAACTATAGAAACATTTTTCGGTGTTTCATTTAATTTAGTTAATCAAATGCCGGATTTTTGCAATTCATTTTCTTAAATTATTACTTTGGGATGAAAGACAACTTACTGACTTGTTTTCGAAATTCCCTGGAGAAAAATACCTTCTGATTCTTATAATTGTTATGTCAGGCAGACAGTTGTCTGGAAATTCCTTAGCCAAAGTTCTTTTTTGCACCCTCTTTCTAAGGATTTTTTTTGTATGCATTTGTGCTGCGCAGGGTTTTGTCCCGAGAGTGACTTGGAGTCCGTTAGGCTTCCACCCATATAAAAGTGACACCCTGTGCGAGGCTAAGGATTTGAATATGTTTATTTCATTGTGGCGAATAATTGATTGATCTTATGCTCTGAACATAAAATTTCCAGTTTCGAGATGTCCGCCAACCGCGGGTTTCCTTTGAAGACTTTTCCACCCTCTGCCGTGGATACTCCTTTGTAGCGTTACCTAAAAAATGGCGACTTTTGGAACACCAAGCATCGCCAAGCCGGGGACTGGCAAGAACAAGAAAAAGAGCCGGCTGCCGGGTTCGAGAGGGAGAATCGCTAGAGAAGAAACACCTGCTGAGGTTGAAAATGTTTTCAAGAGGGCTTTGTAGAAGGCAAAACTGGAGAGAAACGGCCAGCAAGACTGTCGGAGGGAAGCCATGGAGAGGAGGCGCGCCTTATACTAAAAATTATTCGTTCTAATTTCTGTTATTTTTGTTTTGCAGAAGTATTGCTACCGGCGGGGAAAACGTGCGCACCTAGAGGAAAGCATGTCACATTTAATTGGTTGAAAATTAATCTAGATGGTGGGCCCACCCCCTAAAGTGTTAACCATATGAATGTTAGGTTAGGTTAGGTTAGGTATAAGTGTAGGGGGCCACCTATTATTTACCCTGGGTAAGTAGGTATAGGCCCCTTATGCTAGCTATCCAGATTAGCAAAGCCTTCCTGGGACCCACGGTGCCATTTTGGTGGAGAGGTGCTTCTGTTGTCTGGAGCAAGCGACATCACAAGCTTTGCCACTGCTGGCGGCGTCACTGTCTTATGCCAATGCCTACTATGGCTGCTGTTGCATGTTCATCACACCTAGTCGTTCATTGTTTGTAGATTCAATCTATGTGTTTAATTTTCTTGTTGATGAGCACATTGAACTTTTGGAATAATTGAATTACCATATGAATGTTGTCGAGGTATGTGAATTCTTTTTTTATGTTTCCTTAGAGCGATATGCCACCACCTGAACATGTAACGATAGTTCTCTGACGTTTGGCGAAACCCTATATTTTTGTCTGGGACGGTTCTTCCTGCTTGGTCACAGTAAATGACTTCTTCTGTTAAACACTTATAAGAACGTTATAGAAATTTATTGTTAAATTCAAAAATAAATGTCGAGTTTTCATTTCCTTAAACATGTTTGTTTTACTCTTAATTTAGGACACTGGACCAATTTAAACAAATTTTTACTCAACGGGTTTTGCATAATTAAGCATCACAACGGAAAATGTAAGTGTTACACTTATGTTGTATTATTGATATCGTTTGGATAACTACATTTGTTTGGTACCCAAATATTTTGCAAATATTTTGTATTCAATGTATGTCACACCATTCACCTTTTTCAGTGTATGAGTTTGTGCTGATATGATTAGTCTAGCAATGTTAGTGTTAGCTTGTGCGATCAAGGCACCCGTGAGTAATTTAATAATGTTAAATTTAAATGTAATACAACAGATATTAATTAATCTATACCAAATTATTTAAAGTTATTTAAAAATACAAACTGAAAAATATATAAAAGGAAGTCAATTTTAGAATCTAAAAAGTTTGATTAAAAAAGAGATATTAATTAATATATACAAAATTCAATTAACATGACGGAGCTAAAATTTTGGGAGCTATTTTTTTTAATCTATTCTTGCGATTTTCACAAAACTTGGCAATTTGGCATAATTTTAGTCGTAGAAACGAAATATGGTAAAAACTGACGTGTTATTTCAGAAAAAATCTGATTTTGTGTCAAAATACCTACGTTAGACAATGCTATTTATAAATCTAATACATATCCGAAGCCACAATTTCGAGACATGAAAAAAACGAAAAAGTTGAATTTCGTCAACCGGGCTAGTGGAACGGGAGATATAGTACTGTCCCTTTTTTCGCAGTGCAAATACACTGGCTGGCAGAGTAAGTGTAATACCGTGGATGCGAGGAAAATCAAGAGACTGACAGAAAATGTATATATAAAAGAGAGATTTCAATTTCAAAAAGACAAATCAATACAGAGATCGAATATGTAAGATGGTCAGTATGAAGTAGACCAACTTTTGCAATGTAAAAGAAGCAGTCCTTCAAGATACAAATGAAATCAATGTGCTGAGTGTCTTAAGTGAGCTTAAGCACTATTTCAGCCATCCTTCACATTTCAAGCACCGCTTGGAGCAGATCATGACGGCTATATATGTCCCAAAATTTCTCGATGTGTGTCAAATCTGGAAATCTCGGCGGCTAAGGAAGCATCTGGTTGCACAGAAGAGAATTACTGACGAATGTTGTAAACAGTCGTCATTATATTGCAGGAAAACAATATTTTGCAATCCCTGAAACTAGTTTAGATCTTAAGTTTTCTGCACTTCAATTACATATTGTCATGCCATCTTTGTGCCTCTGATGCAGCCTGAGGTGATCGGCTATCAAGGTCGATTGTGCCCCATAACCTGATGCAGCATGTTTTGCCGAGCAGAAGGACGTTCAACAATCTCATCATGACTGGATCTATTAAAAATCTCCTCGAACTATTCTCGAGGAGAGTCATTGGTGGAACACTTTTCGCTAGACACTTCCCTGTACCCTTAAGTTGCTAAGAGGTTGCTGCAATCGTTTATAATTCAGGTAAATCGATGTATTTTAATTTAAAATAATTCATCTTTGCTACGCCATATTTAATGTTATAATAGAAGATTTTTCTAATTCTTCTTCTTATTATTAATCAATTTAAAATTTGTAAGTAATTTTAATTTCATTACTTAGCACACGTTAGAGTTAGACTTAACAACAGTCTTTTGCTACTTAGCATGTCGAATTATTATTTTTTCATCTCAAAACCTTTATTACTCTAATGTTACAGTTTCCAAGGAGTAACTTTTCTTTTTATTTCCTATTTTATGGTTGTTGAATGATTTTTAAATTTATTACTTTTTATGTGCTGGATTGCTTCTGATTTTATGATTTGTTTTTTTAGTTTCGCTCTGCTTTAATAGGAAAAAATAATACATTCTTAAGCCTCTTTTACTTGTATATGATTTTGAAGCTGTGATTTTTATATTTTCTTCATCCTGAATAATTTAAAAAAAATTCTATTATTGTTATTTCTTCATATATTTGATTCTTTGTATTTACATGTTTTGTTCTTTAGACTTGATCTACTCAAAATATTTTTTTTTAAATATTTAAATTTATATATGATATTGATGCTATAATTTTGCAATTTTTCGCAGCATTTACTGCGTGTAGAAGTTGTATTTTCTTAGACCGTATAAGTACTTCAATTACTTTAATCAATTTTCTGAGCCTATTTTAGTTATTAAACTTTAATTTGGGTCTTTGTTGGTTCAGAAACAGACCGATTTATTTATTTCTTTCGTTGGAACAACCCCCTGAAGATGCAGCGAGTTTTGGTTTTCATTTTTCATTTTTTATTTAGCCATTTTTTATACTTTTCGTGCAGAGAATGCATCTGTTTTTTGTTGTTGTTGTTCTTGTTGTTTTTGTATTTTGCATATGGTTTGTTCCGAATTGAATATGAGATAGATTTTAAACTTTTTATTTTAATTTTTGTATTATATATATATTTGATAAAATAAAAGTAAGGAGCAAACTCCTTTTGTTAAGGAGTGCCATTAGAAAACAAAAGTTATATGGAAACGATATGAACGTATATATATTATGATAACTGAATAATATATAAGATGACAGACTAACATTAAAAAGCGTGCAAATGCTTGTTGAAATGTAAATTCAGTCATTTAAATTAGAGAAAGCGACTATGTTGAATGAATTAGTTTTTAAACTGCTTCAATTTATATCACATTTACTTTATGCCTAAATTGTTAAAGCCTGTAATTAGAAATGTCTGACTTAAATCACAATAATTATTTCTTCCGCACGACAATGAAACATTAAGCATTTTATGTGAATTTTATGTAAGGAAAGATATGCTATCAAAATTGCCAGAAGAAACAATTGAACAATCAAGTACATGCATGAATACGAATATTTATCACCAGTGACAAAGGCATAATCGCTAAATTTAACTCATCCCAAGGGATCTGAAAGCCGGAACGGACTGAAATGTATCCCAGTCCTCAGTTTCATTCAGCTTTAAACGGGCTAGGCTTTGTAACAGGAAATTTGTAATTTGTAACCCATTAATCCCATAAGACCAGAGTTATAGCCGTGCATGTGACAGACAATGTGATGAATCGAGTCGAATTCTGTTCTCAGATGAGACCAGATAGAGTTTATACTGTGATTCTGAAACATATTATATCCTATAATAACGTACAACCAAGATAATGTATTCACAATTTAAATGCAGGAAAATACAATCTTCAGATATTTAAAAAAATATGATTTAATTTCCTGGATAGTATTAAATATTAGTGTAATGTAATGCCACAAACCAATTCCAGTAATATCTGACACTGTAGTATTTAGCGATGAGACATTCCCAGTAAGATGCTAATTATCCATATACTGCAATCAGTGACGAACTAGCACAGTATTTCAGTGCATAAGGGCAAATCCATGACCCAGAAGATGCTGTTAGGCAATTCATAATCTATCAACGTTGGAATAAGCTAGCAGTGGAAGCACTGACATATGATAGACTTGGTCTTTCTAATTCAACTTAAATTCCTGAATAATAACATAAATGCAATTTTTAGCTATAATTAATACATCAGTATGAGCTATAATTAGTATAACAATAGCTATAATTAATACATCAGTATAAGCTATAATTAATATATCAATATGTTATTAATATATCAATTAAAAATTACCAGAATACATGGATGCTGAACTTTCATTTTGTACTTCTGCCTGTTTCGATTTTGCATAGCAAACTGAAACAGAGAAAGACGGCAGTATACATTCACTCCTATAATATATTCGAAGGTCAAGAATAATTTAATCATGCAATATTATTGCATATAGGCACAGCTATTTGAACTCTCACTATATATTATTCCAAAAATCATATTCAATAAATGTTTACTTCATGCCATGCCACTAAATACCCCAATGCCACTAAATGCGCGATTAAAGAAATCAAAGATGATTTATACTGGATTTGAATAAGACACACACCAGCTGTTTGAATGCTCATCATTATAACAGCAGCCTACAACTTTTGATTTGAGGTCTTTCTAGACTGTCTCAGTAAATTTTAAATTCTAAACAATATTTTTTGGAATCAGTCCACCTTAACTAACATTTTCTTTCATTACTCGTCAGAAGACGTTACCGAATTTACATTTCACACTATTCTTTAAAAATATAACCCTTCTAAAAATTCATCAGTTCTTTTTATTCAATATAAAGCCTTAGTTTTTCCATCTCAGCCATGATTAAAAACTGAGTAATGTATTCTCTCCTATTCCATAAAATATTTGGTAAAATACTGTTATTTCCAAATCTTTAAGTCATCTTCTCTATTATATTAAATATATACTGTCATTATCAGGGTAATTTTAAATATGAGATTCTGTGCTCTATTTATTTTAATTTCAGCGTTTCAAGCTTTTGAATTAATAAGGCTACTTAAACCACTTAATTTTAAATTGCTTCAAGTGTTAAACTGAAATAAGCAAAGCAAGTTCAATTACGCTTAATAACAGATTTTTATTTTTTAAATGTTTAAAATATTTTTTATATTTCGAAGTTTTAATGTTAAACTGTTCGAGGACGTTATATTCAACACTCTTTTCGTTAAATCGTAATATAAAATATTCAGACCTCAATATTTTTAAAATTATGTTTGTATTAAAACAAATAACTGAAAATTTTAAATAACAAATAACCTCTCAAAGCAAAAAAACTTAGTTGTGGAATTCTATTCATGATGCCTAAAATGAAATCTTCTACATGAAATGTTTATGTAATATCAAATAAAAAATTTAGACGGACTAAAAGCTGTAGCCTTACTGTCAAACTGTAAGAATTATCTTCGTTGTCTTCGCACATATTAATAAGAAATTATTTTAAGATATTTTTATAATCTTTCAAAAACTATCATCCTGTTGAACATAAAAACTAGAACTATACGTATGTTTACTAAGTTTCAATCTTATTTTCTCTATTACTTTAATAGAGGAACTTGTAGGTTAATTTACAGTGTCCACTTTATCTCTTAACTGTATGTAACCCGTAGCAACAGCTATAGAAAGAGACTCTTAAATTCTTTCCCATTTGATTTCCGATTTCATTTCCCAAAGGCACACGAATGAAGCTCTTTTTAAACTACAGTCTGAAATAACATAGAGAAAATGAATGGTAGGCAGTGATGACGGCACGAATTACGATGGCAAATTAGATGGGGAGAATGATATTGGCAACAACCCCGAAATGCTATTTTAAAGCAATAGACTATAGTACAAGTTAGTCATTAAATTTGTAGAAGAAAATATAACAAATTATTGGTCCAAAGGGACATTTTGCCCAGAAGGACTATTAATCTCGTTTTGGCATTTTCCACTGATTCACTAAAAGCTTTGTTTCACTTTTAAAATTGTTGCCACCAAATATTATGGCCACGAATTATATTTAAAAAAATTAAATAATGAAGAATCTGCATAAATGTATATGTGTTTCTGGCATTGTGATAAAACAGCGGTAACTTATCGATTTCATATTTTGTAAAATTGTAACGAATTTTTGATTAACAAATTCAAGGATTTCAAAGCGAGTAATGGCAACATTGAACAGAAAATCATTTTTATCACCAGCGTGGGAGACTGTGTAGCAGAAATTCTAAAGATATGCTCTTTTTAAAATTATTTTGCGGTATTGCTCTTGAACTGAATTTTATGGTTTTGTGGCAACGACTAGATAATTATTCAAATGATATAATTTTTGTGCATTCTAAGTTATAAAATGAATGAGATGTAACGATATTAAGGAAACCTAGCCCCAGAGCATCGCTGTGGTAAACAAATATAGTGAATTTTAAAAAGTACGTTTATTCTATTGTGATTTGTGCGCTATCGATGAAGTAGATTTAATTCAATCCAATAAATCTGAATGAAATGCGTGCAAAAATGCGTAAAATTTAATATTCCGGATAGGAAAGGCATTTGGTGCATGCATCAGATATTTTCTCTACATGAAACACTTTTGCATTAATCAAGTTTTCATGAATTGTTTTTCTACATCTATCATTTACATTTAAGAAATTTATTCAGATCTGGGATATATGTTCGTTCAGTCAGAATCTAATGTTATATTTCTACGATGTTCATGCACAATACATTCTGCTGATTACAAAAGAATAAATAAAATAAATATTATTTTCATCCTTATACTGTGTTTCGCTTTGATGTTCGTTAAACAGGAATCACTTGCAGGTAATGCATTTCCAAAGTGTAATCCTTCTTTCTTATTTGCACATATTTATTTCTTTATTTCCTTACCTGTATTATTTCAAGATTTCAAATATAATACTGAATGAAATGCCGTTCTTTTTTATTATTTACATTTACTGTTTTAAAACAGTATCGAATTCTGTAAGTACGAATGTCAACCGAATTTGACTACCTAAATATTCGCTTTGAAACGTTATCTGTATTAGCAAAGAAAGGCAAGCACTGAACTGTAAGATAATGATTTCCTTCATTACTGTGTGGAAAAAAACTATTACTCTGAAAATAGTATTCATTCAGTGCAAGTACAGCGAATTCTGTATAACAGAAGCAATGCTTGCTAACACTGTTACTAAAATATCGCTCAAGAGCATAGATTGGTGACGTATCCAGAACAATGATAGTAAAAGTAAGTAATATTCCGCAACGGCGAGTTCTATCGGTAAATCATTAAATGCTTCAGTAGCGAGCTGTATCTCCATGACTCGACTACGCATCCATAAAATTACATTTCTGTAAAGCAAAGAACTTCCCACAGACTAACTAATTTGCTTAGCAAATTTTGTTACTTCTTCATTCCTGTCTTCCTAAAGCCTTTCAGAACCAGTAATTCCTAAAGCCTTCCAGAATCCTGAATCTTCTATTGTTCCTCACTGGAGCATAAAATTTATATCTTTTTTTTTCAATTACAATAAAGCAGTTTGGAAAGAGAAAAAACATTGTCGTGTAATTGCTGAAATGTGTAGCAAAATTTGACACTAGTTTTTTTTCTTTTTTTAATACTTATACAATTTTATTAAATCATTGGATGTTTCATGCATCATAGACTATCTCAAATAGGAACAAAAAACAAAACGTTTTCCCTGGCAACTGACTGAAATTTGCATAGATTGCAATATTTATTCAGAAACATTCCCCTTTTAAATCACTGGAGTGGAAGTAATAAGCATCGGTATCAAATAAACATAATATTTGGATATTTTTCAAATTCAGCGTCATTTTCATGAAAACTTAACACTTTTATAACGACATATTACTGAAGAAGTTGTGTTAATTAAAAATGTCTTATGAATTACATTACAGAATATGCATAATTTTCAATAAATATCTTGATGTTACTTTGTGCAGTAGTTGTGCAGCAGATTATTTCAATGCATTTAATTATTTGCTGAAATGGATTGCAACATTTATAGAACAATTGCTATATAATATATCTAAGCGTCAAAATATTATGTGCTGAATAACAGCGTAAATACGCGGAAAAACAACCGCGTCATAATAGTGCAGTTCGGTTCTTTAATAATTTTATTTTTGAAAGAGATAATGGCCGATGTGATAATGGCCGATGTGAATAATGGCCGATGATTAACATGTTGTAAACTGTTAATGATTTACTAATTTTACCTAGCAGGTAATTTGAAACACTACTGATGGCTCTGAAATAAATTCGCATCATACTTTTTGGATGAACGCACTAATTGGTGAAATTCCGTTGTGCATCTACAGCTCGATGCTAATTCGAATTCTAATGAAAACGCTGCTTCTTGGACTCTTTTATTCCCCCACCCCCCATGTGTAATGTGAATGAAAAAAAAAGTCCTACATGAATCGTTCACCTTTGGACAAGCATATTTAATTAAAAAAACTCTTCCAACCTAAGACTCACAAGACATTTAGTCTTTTATCATTTTTTTCTTTTCAATTTGAGATAGGAGGTGGCTGTCCATTTTATCTTGTTAAGTTCTACCTATTTTAAAGATTCTGACTTAATCAATACTTGAACTCTAAATTTTTTATTTGTTTTGTAAATTTAAAGAAAATGTTGAAAATATAACATAATTCAAAATTTTGTTTCCAGATTTTCCTATAATATGATAGAGCCTGAATGCTAAATATTAACTAATTCATTACTGTAACCTCACGGTTCAGTGAGCGCCACCTAGCGGCCCCCGGAAAAAACACCGGCCCAAAAAAGACTATAGCTTTCAGTCGGCGTACTGTAATCACGAACTAAGCATGGTGTTCCCCGAGCTTTACTTTGTAACTTAAATGTATAACTCTAACATCCTTAAATGTAAAGTTTTATTTTTTCTTTTAATTATGTTTTCTTAATTAAAGTTAATTAAAAAACAAAGGTGAGTGTTTTGTTTATGGTAGTTTGTTATATTATTACATTTGTAAAATATCGGATGATGGTAAATAATGTTACAAACGTTTCATGACCAATAACTTCCTTATACGAAGAAAATATTTTGCTCCTATTAACTGTAATAAGTTATTTGAACGTTAATTAAAAATGACACAGAGCTATTATTTGTTAACGACATTGCGACTGTTATATTAGTTTATTTCTACAAAATATAAATTGTAGAAAGCAAATAAAATTATTACATAAATTAATTAAAGTCTTATAATTATTACTTTTAGTAATTAGAGTTCATGGTCTACACAATACCTGTTCTTTCATTAGAAACATGACTGTTAATAATTTGAAGACAATGAACATTTAATTAACTTATTCCATAAATATTGTTTAAAAGCTTTGGGAAAGCAAAGCTTGAGTTGAGACTTGTGAATTTATTATTACAAAACAAAATAAATGAGAAAACGTATTTTATTTGTTTTAACGCTAATATTTCCAATATTAACTTAGTAATTAATTTTTTTATGCCAATGGAAAATAAATTTTGTTGAAGACTTGAATCTTTGACATTAGATTTTACAAATTGGTGTTGAAAAAACATTATACTTGGACATCTTATAACTGAGCCACATGATTTAAAAAAAAAAAGAATTATTTTTAAACATTCGACTTTGGTGCTTAGGAGAATTTTTTCTTTTGTTTTCCTAACGCAATCAGTATCTGTTTGTTTATGAGTGATTACGTTTTTACCTTTACCATGTCTAAATGCTCAAGAATCCATCATTTTAGTCGCAAGAACTTACTGGCACCAGCCTTTAACGTTTAATGGTCAGTGAATAAATACATCTTGGTTTTATCAATCCACTCATTTTGCCGAAACGATGTGCTGACAATGTTCTCCAATGATTATGCGATGTACACAAGGGTTTTAGAGCTACAGTTCGGTATAAATATTGCAGAAATATATTTTACAGATTACAGAACTGTTATTCACTTGCCTTAAAAGTTGATATAACTACTTCCTTGTATTATAATCGAATTTCAGCAGCTTCATTTTGAAGTAATTAAGAAAACCTTCCATCTTTTAATAATAAATGGGTTTCGAGTTTATGGGTTCTAAACCGTAAGTAATTCCACTTCTGAAAGTCCAAATTATGTTTTTAATAAACCAAAATTTGATTTGGAGCATAATGTTTGAGAAAAAACTATGTTTCTAGATATATTTTGTTTCTACATTGGTAGAATCAGAGCAAGACGCATATAATAAACAGGAATAACAGTGCTGTTAGTAGTTCCCGAGTAGTTTATATTAGTACCTTAGATAGGAAAACTTGCTTGAGGGTAATGGAAAGGAAATTTAACTTTTTTAATAGGAAAGCATTTAAAACAAATAAAGAATTGAAAAGAATCATATAAAACAGTAATTTTAATAATTTCACATACCCTTTATTTACAGGCTCAGATTTTCAAAGTGGAGATTAAATTTATCGAGCTAGGGCCCTTTGAGGAAGATTCAGAGTTTCAAAATAGAAAAATAGTCTTATAAATGAAGTATTAAAAATGTCCGTAAAATGTTTCTTTCTGACAAAAGAAAATTACTACATGAGAGTTAAAAAAATAACGAGACAAATTTTATATTAAAAAATTTTTAAAATTAATAAAGTTAAAAATATAACCAAATTTTTTAATAAAAAATCTAAATACATAAAATAATGATTTTCTTTATTTAAGAAATGTCAGAACTTTGAAGAGAATTAAAAAAAATATGTTTCATTCATCCAAGAATTAAAACTTTCTAGATATCTCAACCATTTCACCAAAACTTGATTTCCTTTTCTCTTTATTTTTTCTCAGTTTATTAATCCTACCTCTTTTATCATATTAAACCAATAGTTTTTCATAAAACGTTCCTTTAATTTCTTCGTTATTCAAAGTCTACAGGTAGATGGCTACGGCTTTGAAACGTGATAAATAATTAAAACCTCTTCTGTAAATTTAGGTTCGTAAGCCCTAGTACAATCAAATTCAAATTTTGATACTGGAATGGCATCGCAAATTTTAAAATTAAATTTTAGTTTCTATAAGCTTATGGTAATTTCTTCTTTAATCTTTGGACTTCGGAACATTTGTAGAGTGTTTCTACATTTTTTGTAGTCAATTAATGAATATTATTATCTTTATGCATTTGTTGAGTACTTTTATTGAATAATATCTGTACCTTTTCCGATCTGAATCCTGATGATAATTCGTTCTTTAAAAATCTTTTAAATAGGATTGTAACTTCTTTGCCTGTTTTTCTGTTTATGGGAATACACCATACATATTTACTAAAATAATCAGTTACGGTTAATAAATTAATTGTTCCTCTGTTATATTTACTAAAGGGTTTTAAAAGTAATAAATCTACCAGTGATCACCAGTGATCACATATTATTCTCCTTCTAAAACTTCGAATGTGTGATTTATATTTTGTAGGAACACTTTATGAATGTAAGAAAGGTTTAGGTTTCTTTTGAGATATTGTGGGATTCTTCTGCAGTTCTTTAAGCACAATCTTCTATTCCGTTTTACAATATACATATTTAAAATTGTTTTTGATTTGATAAGCCCTTTAATCTAAAAACTACATTTAGTGCCGCAATCATCGCAAATACCTTTCAGTATGGGTTTGTAGTTTTTAGAAACAGTTTCACATGAATTTTTACTTTTGGGTTTCTCTTTGCATATCAAAAAGGATCCAATTTGAAATGTCTTTTTTGCTTATATAATGAGTTTAGTGACGAATCTTTCTATTCTTCCACAGACTTTGGGGCTTGAAATGGCGTCTAAATCTTCTCTCATATTTTACTCTTAGTCTGTCTGTTTGTAACTAATACATATTATGTTTGTATGCTGGTTTATCCACTCTGTTTGCAGACTTAGACCATAAAAGAAGTTAAATCGGGATTTAACCCAGTTTTGCTCCATAAAAGCTGCATACTAGGCTTTGTAAACGAGTTCCCAGGCAAATGTATTTCAAATGGAGCATTGTTAATGAGTTTATTAATGCCGCCATTTCCTTTCTTAAAAATAATGGACATTTAAATTTTTCTTTTTGAGATACTTTTCAATTCAAAAAAACTAAACCTTGAATAAATTTTTGGTCTTTTACTAAACCTTTTTCCTTTATCCTGGTTTTAGCTTTCAGAGAATCTAATTTAGATTTATAAAATTTATAAGTATGCTTATATTCCTCTTTTATTGCTGAAATTTTAATAAGCTATCTAAAATTTCGAGTATTCCTTCTGTAGTACTCTTGCAACAGGCAAAAATGCGAAGGCGAAAACGAACTTGCACTAAACAAAAATTTAGAGGATGAGAACGATAAAATGGTCTTATTATAAAAACTGTAACTCTTGCGATAAACGCATAAAAAGGCTTCTTTTTTTTGTATTTATATAGAAATACAATGTTTTCTGTATCTCATCTTACGGCTTTTAAAATCAGACGTGATGAAATCATGGAATTATTAAAATATATCTATTACACTTTTCCTTAAATGATTCTCTAGATTTAATTCCATTCTTTTCTCTCATATTCTGTTGAATTTCTTCCTGTTGTAAATTTAAAAATATGAAATAATTACAGTTGGTTGTTATTCTTTAGAAACACTGTAATAGAGCTAATTAAGCTAAATAAGTGATGGACCCTTTTCTGTAGTTGCTGCAGAAATATGGCTTTATTACTTGTCTAATCATTGGCAAAGTAATCATCATTTACAATTATATTGTTTTTATTCCTATCTAAATCTTCTAATTATATAAATTAAGTCATCCATTGTAGAGAAGAATTTGTTACATTTCCGTTACAATTATTGTAATCTTTCATGGGTTATAAAAATATATCATGGGCTATCTTCTCCTTGAATAATTTCGAATCTTTTAAATATTTCAATTAAATCCGAGCCGCCCAACCGGTATAGTGGTTAGCGTCGCTGACTGCCGTGTCGAAGGGCTCGGGTTCGAATCCCGAATAATGCATGGATATTTTTAAATGTGTAGTGTCGGTGCGGTATGGCGGCACTTTAAATATTTGGCGAGCCGAAAGTCCTCTCGTGTGGATTGGTGGAAGAGGAGAGGGGTGGGAGACCCCTGGATTCCCCCCGGGGTGCTATCACTCAAAATTGGCGGTGGAAAATAGAAGTCCAACCTCTCTTTGGAGTAGGCTCTGGCAATCATTCTTCCATGTGGTAATGGACACGACAACAACAACAACGAATATTTATCTTCATTACAATTTAAATACATATGTTTAAGGCATGGCAATTTAAAATTTTCGCAAAATAAATTCATTAAAACATTTATTTTTCCCGAGTCAGGTTCTCTAACAACCATAAGCTTGAAGGGGTTGATAAGCATGATAGGGTTTCGATTCCAATTAGTAAACCTTTCTTATTTGTCACACATTTTAATTGTTATAATTTATAAATTCAGAATTTTTCAATGATGCAAATGAGAACAACTGTGAACTTATGTATGATGCAAATTTTATTTGGTTATAATCACACTGAAGAAAAAAAAAGCTTGCAAACGATTTTAGGGCCATAAAATTACAAAATTTAATTAGACTAAATAATGAAGATAAGTTTACAAAGGAAGCTGGGATAATTTCAACATTCAGAAATTTTATAATCATGTTATTAATGCGATAGAGAAAGCCGGTCTTATAAAATAAAAGAAAATCTTATCAAATCCATAGAAGGTACTGAAATATTCCAGAATTAAGACTTAGATATTAGTGTTTTAGAAGAAAATAATTTATATTTAATTTCCGAACTGCTTAATACTCTTAAGAATGAAAACGTTGCACAAATGATCGAAGAATTCAGTGATTTAAAAATAAGATTAGGG
>KK117497.1:80803-152659 GCA_000611955.2 Stegodyphus mimosarum
TATATTATTGCATTTTGAGTCTTAAATAAGTATGGTTAAATATTCCGTATGAGGAGGAAATTTGTAAGCAATTATGCATATAAACTGAAAGGAAAGCATAAGAAAAATGAAAATCTTAACTATTGTTAACCTACTTAAACACGCATTAATAAAATTCACGCTTGTATCTATATAAAAACAGCTCTTTAAACCAGTTCATAGAATGCAGGTCTACCACGATTAATCTCAACCTGCTTACGCATATACATATTTAATTAAATTAATAAGCATTCATTTTTTATAACAACTTAAACTGCTCTATTATGAAGCATAGTTAAAGTCTTTTTCTTTAGTCCATACTTTGTTTCAAGATTGAAGAATAGTGTAATTAACTTTAATATTATGCTAACTTCGTGATTAATTGTAGATTTTTAAGTAATGGGGGTCTATCAGGAGCGTTCAATAAGATTTCGAGTTTTTTTCGTTAGTTAAGAATATTCTGTCGTTCCTTATACACACTACTCTCAAGAAGAATGTTTTCACTGCTGATGAGCTCTTTTCTTGAAATCAGTCTCTTAGGATCTATTACGAAGAGAAACGTTCAGAAAGAAGTTTAACTGTCCACTGAGAAATATAAGTGCTTATCATATCTTAGTTTAAAATCTCTGAGTTTATGATAAATATTTAAATGTGCTTTTTAAGTGCACTATTACTAAATGTTACCCTGCAAAGCAGATAATCGCTTTCCTTTCGTGATTAAACTCCTAAGTTGCTATTTTAAAACATGAATCGTTAAGTGTAAGGTACTTAGCATAAAAATGCATCCATTTATTTCTTCTATTTTGCAGTTAAAGTCCCTCCTGCAAGAGAGAAAACAAAAAATAAATAATAAAATTCGAGGCATTTCAATTCTCTTGGGATTTTGAAGATCAATTCTAGAGGGGAGGAATCCCAATGCAGGAAATGAGGCAGCTCAGATTCAATTCATTTTTCTTCCTTCGTTTTCCAAAGCGTTCGAATAACAGGAGAAACAGAGGCACTCAAACCAAAATTAAATTACTAATTCTGTGGAGTTAGTTTTCATGCTTGTTTTGTTTGGAAGGTTTTATCTACTTTTGTAAAAAATGTGTTGAACTAACGAGCATAAAATGTGTATGCTTAAAAACATTTAATTCGCATTCAATAGTATAAAATCATCTCATATATCTTAGAGAAACCATCGAAGTAATTTTAGAAGCAAGTACGGATCTTTCGCGTTCCATTCGAAAACCTCAAAAATGTCACAAACGTATGTGCTAGCTGTATGAAAAATTCGATTTTATGAAGAAAGTGAAACTTAATATATTTGTGCACTAGGAAATAGTGATTTGCTCATATGTATGTGATATGTAAACGAGTCAGGAATTATAAGGTTTCCGAATTCCTCAAAAGAAATATTTTCGAAATGCAAACCAGCAGAAAATCTACAAATTTTCTCCACTTCGGTATAAATTTAAATTACAGATACTGTTTCCCTTCTAGTGAAACTATTTCTTTATATTAAAGCGAAGATAAGAACATATAAATTAATGGAGCATTACAATCTCTATGCAAGTTCTGAATTCTGTGATTAATATCACGCATTACATTGCAGAAGATATAGTGCACGTAAAGGTGTTGGACAAAAGAATCAGTATATGAACTCAGATCTTGGCGGCATGCCATCTCGACCGTCAAATAACTTATGGCTATAATATTACCCCAAATTTTGCAAATATTTATATCTTTTTACTTAAATATATGTATATATACATTTATTTGTATCTATATATATTACAGCATTAGGCATTAATTTAATTTTTAATTTTGTTTATTTGGTGCATTTTAAGTAAAAACTTTAGTGAGTACTTTTTGTTTAATCAAATTTGAAGTCACTTTTTATGTTTGTAAATGTTTCGTATATTTACGTTGTAGATCTGGAAATACTAAATCGATTAATGTTGGAATTCTGGAGATTAAAACTTAGATGCAAGTTGAGACTCTGCTGAGGGTCGGCGATATTTGACGAAGTCTGGCCAACTTGGCGACCATCTGGAGGTTTTCGAGAAACGTAAATTTGTAACTGAGGTGTCAGATTTTTTCGAAGTTTTTAGAAGCTATCTTTAGCATTAGAAAAGTAATGTAACTCTGCAGTTAGTTTAATGATTCAGTTCAGAACTTCATTATCATAGCTGAGCGTTAGCATTTTCTCAGAGAAGGATTTTGCTTAATCTGTAATATTTCTGGCATTTTTAGGAGAATTTGTATTGCCTTGTTTTTTTTCCTTGATCTTTTATAGCTCTTGACTTACTCTCACCTATGTGAGCTTTATTTACTTTAGTATTGTGTACATGCTTTCCTGTTAATCTGGCGCAGTTATTAAGCAAACCTTATGAACCAGTAGTTCTCACCAATATATGGCATAACAGAAATCTGTACATAATTGCACTAATGGTACAAAAATTAATTTTAAGTTAACTAATCTTAATTAGACTGTTCATTTTCACGAAAGCTAAAGTTTTACATTTAAATAACAATAAAATATTAGTTTGTAAGTGGAAACTCATAAAAGGTAAATTTCCATTTAATGACGATTCATCTGAAGACATAATATTGCTTAAATTTGCTATTTAGATTGATAATTTCTTAGGTCTTTTATAAGCAATACAATATGTACTGTCATTTATTGAATGGGAACACTTTTTTGTTTAGTAAATAATCGAGACAATCATAAAATTCTGGTTTGTGGAATAACCTAATTCTTAACCAAAGAATATTCACATTTATTCACTTAACATAGAGCCCTGAAGTTATCATTTGCAAAAAATGTTTGGCAGGGAAAACGATTTACGGCTTCCTTTTGAAATGAGATATAAGGCATAGAAATAAAGGAAAGATAGCAAATTATATCGTTAATTAACTTTCATCACTACGTTGAGTTTTTATATAATAAATACAATATATAAAATATCAAAATCTACAAATAAACGAAATCAAATGCACTTGAAGCAGCGCAAACATTCGTATTCTGTGAATGATGGTTTTAAATTAATTCAAACTAAAACAGCTTAAAGGTCAGTTAGTTTTAATTTAAAGAAAATTGCCACAGATTTGAAAGTTAGAGACAATGATTAATAGGGCTTTAAATAACAAAACGTCTTTGAAAGACTAACATTAAATTAGCAAGAGTAGAGACTTCTATTTCAGGAGGCATTGTAGATTACTAATCCGAAATTTATGCAAAACTAGCTGCTCCACGACCAGCCTTCGTCTGGCTTTTAAATATACCGGAAAAATGCCTAAAGAGAACACTAAACATTAAATCTAAAAACTGCACAGAATTTATTCTGCAGAACACCTTTATAAAAAAGCACAAATTTTAATAAATATGTGTCACACATAAAACAATACAATGAAATAAGCAGCATCCCTTAATACAAATATCAATTATGCTAATAAATAAATTAACCAACTTCCATTTTGCCTTCTCTCGACAAACATCCAGTATCCAAGAGAAACATTAAATTTAAAAACTGTACAGAATTAGCACCCTCATATTTCCCAGTGGCAACACTGATATATCAGCAACGGTGGCTGCGTGCCATTTTTGCTGATATAATGAGAGAAAATTACCATTTGATACGATTTCATCAAAAAACATAAAGTAAAATAAAAAAAATCATTCGAATTTTGAAAAAATCGCTTTGAGCTGCATTGGTTTTGTCTAGATGCACCTATGTACCAAATTTCGTAGCCCTGGGTCTATTAGCTTACACTCAGCACAAACGAAACACACATACACACACAGACAGACTCTTCCTTTTATATATATATATAGAGAGAGAGAGAGAGAGAAATATACTTATTTTCAGATTTTTGTGCCTATATAATCAAATTATGAATTTTTATAACTTATTTTATAAACATATGAGTTTTTATAATTTATTTGACTATTGTAAATAAGCAAAATATTCTTAGGTTCTTGAAATAAACAATTCTGTTTAAGTGAAAATTACAGATAACTAAACTATATTTATTTTATGAAATTTTAAATAAAATAAATAGAATTAAATGCTTAAATAACTTTTGATTATAGTTCCTTTATCTATTTGATATGTACTTAAATAAAATAACCAAACCCAGAGTTTCGGGCATTTCCTCTTGCATTCATTTTGTCTCCTTACTTTAAATAAGAAATATATATTTGTAAATTTACCGAAAGGAAAAATAAATCAAACTAAAGTGAGCAATAAGAAATATTTATTTAATTTATATTGTATTTTGTCTCTCTTTTCCGTATGCCTTCGTGGTGCAATTGGTAGCTTACTCGACGCTTATAGGAGATATCCAAGGATCGAGTCCCTGGGAGGGCACTGCACATATTTTCCGTCTATTGTTTCAAAAAAACAAAAGGAAAACGTAATGACTCTGCAACGTATTTGCTTATTCCTTTGTATAAAAATAAATCAAACTTAAATTTCTCAGCTTTTCTTGTGAAAAAGTGTTGAGAACCTCATAAATACTGAACCCAACGCACTATTAGACGTAATGCTATCACATTAAAAAGTGTGGAAAAATTCTATTCATGGTAATATGAGATTCAAGTGTTCTTATATTTCCAGCTTTTCTGCTTCATTGATTAAAATTCTGCTCAGTATAAACTCTTAATTGTCCATGTATATGTAAATTTATAAAACATAATTAAAGATATACAGCTATATTCTCAATGCAGATCAAAATGAAGTAACTATCCGCAACCATGGAAGTTCAAACTGCAAAATATTTTATGTCGCTGGAAGATTACATGCATTGGTAGGAAATAAAATATCTGTTAAAGAACGAAACAAATGATGAAATCAGGTTAATTAAAAAGTGCTAAAAAGGGGCTAAGAAACGGTAAAAATTACATGAAAAATTTCATTGATAATAGAGACGGTCTATAGCGCGCTCTCTTTTCAGAATCAGAGGGGTAACGACGCATTATATAAAATCAACTATATCCTCGCGCTTCTGAGAGTACAGCTCGAACTTTGTACAGCTATAACTACAGTTGTATACTCAGACATTTGAATGACAAAGGCTGATTTCATGTCAAGCATTCCCCTTCTCGGGATGAGCCAGAACATTGGATCTGCATTCAAGTTTATTTTTATACTGAGGCTTAGTGATGTTTTCCTTTTCATCAGTTTTTTCTTCACTTGAATACTTTAAAATACATATATTTTCTTTAATGTCAGACTGCTAGTAAAATTAATGCTACATAAGTAAAAAGTGCTTTCCGAGGGCACAGTTCAAAGGTGTTTTGAGAAATTTAGGCGTGAAACTTTCACCTCAAAGATGATGCCAGCTTTGGCCAACCATCCTCTGTAAATAAGAACCTACGAAGAGAAGCTATCCCTAAAACTCTAAGTTATATATTTTACTAAGAAACGTACGTAATAAATACTCCGGAATGGATAATACATGAAAATTTAAGGAAAACTGAATATGTAAGCCGGTAAGCTGTATAGGTACCCGTTAACGAAACATAGTCAATCGAGTCATTCTTTGCTGAAAAAGAATGAAAAAACGGACCATTATTGGAAATGGGAAATAGATACCAACAGTAATGTCAGAAGAAAACGGTAATTCAGTAAACCAAAAAATCTTTAGTAATGCCAAGAGGGGCGCTGCATTCCAAAACATTTTGTTTCAAGTGTAGTGGGACTACAACAGAATTGTATGTTATGAATTCTTACTTCCAAATCAGGGAATAAATTCAAAAAACAGTTTTTTTCCAAATGGCAGTTTTACAAAGAGAAATCGAAGCAAAGCGCCCACAACTTATTCAATCGTTAGGACGTTGACTTGCACCATGATAACGCTCAGCACCATATTTCGTTGAATTTCAGACGAAAACTTAGTGTGTGTAGCTGAGATGTTTTGCATCATTACACGCATATTCACTTCACTCACTAATTTCACGAACTTATGGCAAATATATATATAAATACTTTTGGCAAATATAAATACAGACGTTTGAGGCATGCTTTAGTCTCAAACGTTTCAATCACATATATTTGGAAAAGATAAATATTTTTTTTAATTTATTAAATATACGCTTTCGAAAATTTGAATACTTCTGATTTAATTTTTGTTCTTAAATTTTATTTTAGAAATAACCGGAAAGGATTTAATATTTATTACGTTATTTTGGTAATCGTAATAAGTACACTGCGAAAAAAAAGCGAAAGAAAGGAGAAAAAAAAAGATAGCTCTATATTTCCCATTTTACTGGGAGGATTGACTAAATTCAAATTGCGTTTTTCATGTCTCGACTTAAGATATATATTAGATTTATATATACCATCATTCTAACATAGGTATTTTCACACAAAATCGGACTTTCCCTGAAATGACATGCCATTATTTTACCATATTTTGATTCTACGGCTCAAAGTATGCATAAATATTAAATTTTGTAAAATTTGGTGCGAAATGTACGGAGAAATTCAAAAATTTATCTTGGCATATTTTTTCAGTTTTTGCCAAGAGTAATTTACTTGGCAAACTTCTTAATTTATGGCAAACTATTTTCCTTTTCTTTTTTTCAATGCAAACGAGCGGGAAAAAATTATCATTCATACTTTCAAATAATTTTAAGAAACTGGTTAAACCACATTTGTGTTATTTTCGCTTTTAAGAAATATGCCGAATTTCAAAGCGATCAAGTATATAAATTCATGTATATCTTAGGAAAGGTTCTATAACAAAATTCTAATTTTTTGCATGTATGCTAAGAAATACACCTACTTGAAGACGATGGTAAAAATTTTATAGATTATAATTTCAAAATGTTTTTTGAAATATTTTTAAAAATTATTTAAAAATAGAAATTTAAAAAATAAATCATAAAAAGTGGGTGAACGTTATTTGGAATGGACCTAAATTTCGAAATGTGAAAGGAAGAATCAAATAAATTTAATAAAAAAAGAGATATTTGTAAACATATACCAAACTCAATTAACGTTGAAGAGCTAAAATTTTGAGAGGTAATTTTTTAAAAACTATTCGTGTGATTTTTACAAACTTTGGTAGTTCGGCATAATTTGAGTCGTAGAATCGAAATATGGAAAGCAATTGGCAAGCCATTTCAGAAAAAGGCCGATTTTGTGTAAAACTTCCTACATTAGAACAACTCTATTTATAAATATAATACATATCCTAAGCTGCGCTTTCGAGGCATGAAAAACTTAATTTGAATTTTATCAATCGACCCAGCAGAACGAGAGATGTAGAACTGTGCCCGCCCTTTTTTTTGCCTTGCCGTGTACATTTCATCGAGACATTCGGGACTTATTATCGTCATATTAGTGATAAACTATAGTGTTGTTAAATTATAACAATAGTTATGTAATAAATAGTTAAGGTTTACAACGAGTTATTGAAGACATTTCTTTACATATCTCAGAAAGCAAACGTATTCAATATTATAATGTTTTAGAAATTTTTTTAAAGAAAATATGAACAAACACACTTCAGCAATTTCTAAGATTATGATCAAAATTAGTAGCTCATAATTTATCATTCCGCACAGGGAATGGGAAAGAGCTTCTCTTTTCAGTTTCTGGAAGTAACATAAAAATTACACTTTAGTAATTGTCAGACTTCCCTCTGTAATCTATTACCATTTCCATATTCATTATGATTTCATAAACGAATGACAAAGAAATGAGGTTCAGAACTTTTCTCTATTTTTTCCCGTATGACCTGAATCTTGAGTTCGTACTCTCCTGCAATTAGGAACTGAAATTATAGATTTAATTCATTTTCCTTGGGACTGATTAAATTTGAGCGATTCATTACCACAAGAAGTAGGGAATGCAGGTGGAAGTTAAAAAAACACTAATTGTAAGACTGTGGAAAGAAAAAAAAAGGCACTCAATCTAATTATAAATCTCTTGGAGGAAATATTATCTTTGTCAAAGCTAATTAAATTATCATTTTGTTTCGATTTGGATCATTAAGTCTTTAAGGGTGAAGTAAAAGAAAACTTTCTTTAATGGGAACCAGCTTTATTCGAAACATAGTTTGCGGATTCTAAGTATCTCGCAAAACAGTGGAATTAGTAGAAATGACTGAACTTCGTCTTTGCATTAATGAACGTAGAATTTTAATTCGAAATGTGAAAGTAAATTTCATTCGAGATGAGGTGGGTAATATATGTATGCTGTTTAGATTGCAAAGATTATCCTACTTCTTAATTAAAAGCGCAGAGTAAATGAATCTCCTGTTTCAGATGAATGCCGATGGTTCCTATTAGAAACAATTTTCGAAAACATATAACCGTAGTGCTAATACTACAGCTAAATAAAACATGCTAAGAATGAATAATGAAAGAAACATAGTGCTCATATTACGGCTAAATTAAAACGTATTTAATGATGTTTACTACCAAATAAAGTGTAATGAAATAAATGCCAGTAACGTACTCTATCACTACACGCTTTTAAGTTCCTCAGTAAGGCACACTTATCAGACAGACTGTTACATAGAATATTTGTCTACAGTATACAATGACTATTTGTGATATAATTAATAGTTCCAAGTTATGCCAGAACACTAATAGTCACCTAAAAATGGCGAGGAAGGGGAAGCTGCGGCATCGCTTCTTCTAGCTGGATTTGATTGTCTTAATGCTAAAAAATTTACCAATGTGTTTGCTTTATGACACATGGATAAAAACATTTAAACACGTACTCTGCAATAAACATTTATAATTTTGTAATACGGAAGTAATGAGCGAAAAAGTGGCTAATAGTGTAAGAGACAAAATTCAGGCATTTTTTAATAAAAAAAAAAATAATCGTACATTTCTAGATCTAAATTAACATTATATTCCACATGTGGCTATTACGAATACTTTGTATAACCAGCTGCTTTGGAAGCTAAATATCGAAACTGCAGAAACTAACTATACATCATGGCCCCAAGGTTTTGTAATGGAAGGAGTTGATTAGCAGAGTGTTTCAACAGTGGCTTTGTCCATTTTTAAACCAGTGGCCACCGAGTTGCCAGCAAAAACTGCTACCATGTAGGGATTTATATTCATTTTAAATATCCAGTTAAATTTAATTTGGAGTTTCTTTCCTATAAGCCTTCATTCCCCTAATTGTCAATGCCAGAATATTTAAATTTGATAGCGCACGTGAAGTAATGCAAATTGTACCACTGGAAGGAAAAGTTTAAGTATCAAATTCTAGAAGGAAAAGTTAGAGAGTTTGGGCAAAGTCTGTGCTTGTTGTAACGCGAGCTTCGGCTTAGCATTTATTACTAGTTAAAAGTGACGTAGCAGCTATTACTTTGCTGCCACTAGATTTGCAACGCTCTGCTAAGGAACAGGATAATCTGAGCTCTGTAGCGTAATCCTACGACTTGTTAATATCTTCAGATTTTTAGTTGAGTTCTTACTGTTTCAGTTACCGCCCAAGCAGAGGCGTAGTTTGTTAGTGTCGAGTTGACGCATTATAAATTCCTAAAGAGTGTAATAAAAGGTAATTTTAACGCTTCTTCTGTGCACTCACTACTCTTCTAGCTTTCACACAAAAGTTAGACAAGTAGACCCCCACAACCACTTAAACTAAGACCACATGAATGGAAGATGGATAATCCTAATCTATCTTTCAAATAATTAATTAATAATAGCCCTTTAACTTCCGTCTTCATTCTAAAATAACAAAGCAATAATTTTCTAACAAAACGCATGCAATTCTGAAAACGTTCCGCTATTTAATCTCCATTTTGCACTTATCGATGAAATCTGAACCCAACATCATGACATTAATCTGTAATGTGATCTGAAATGTAATCCTGTATAAAAGGTAAATGTGTCGCAACTCCCCTTCTCGATCACAAAACGCATCAGTATAATTAATGCATGTGTGACTCATTCTTATTTTCCCAATTTGTGGAAATGTGCGAAAATAAAATTAATACCTACACATGGAAAAGGTACAACCAAGCCGGATGGGTATCGCCTTATAAGCTTACTTAGTGGACTTAATAAAATTTTTGAAAGAATTATTCATCGCAGATTACAGCTTTATGTGTCTGTTTTACCTAATGAACAGTTCGGCTTTCGAAAAACCTTTGCCTACAACGAAACAGTTAGTTAGACTTTCTGAATTTGCGGGTGCAGCCCTTAATAATAGAGAAAATGTTCCCTTACTCATGCTGGACGTGGCGAACGCCTTCGACCTCTTCTAGTATGAGCGTCTCATATATAAACGTATTCAATTGAATATTGACAGAGAAATTATCATCATATTGATATCGTTCATGTCCAACAGGAAATTCATCGTAACCCAAGGAAATGACTGTTCAGACATTAGACCCGTTAGAGCTGGGGTTCTCTAAGGTTATATCCTTGGCCATATACTTTATTTGCTCTATAGCGCTGATTTTTCCAAGGAAAACCTTGACCATCACTTATTATTTGAATGTTATGCAGATGATACGGCGCTTGCGGCTAGATTTACGAATGTTAATCATGTGGTTAAACAAATTACAAGATCAAGTACCTTATATAGTGAGATGTCGTACCTTATGGAGAATTGCTATCAGTGCTACCCAAACTCTGAATTATTTATCATTAGAAGGAAAAAATCCCAAACTAATCCTACTCGCCAGCTTACACTATTCAAAGAAACCATTCATTCAAGACTGAGAAATATTTAGGTATAACCTTTAATTCTAAATTAAAATGGAATTATCAGATTAAAGAGATTAAAAATAAAGAAAACAAGATTATCAATAGTCTAATTCCCATCGGTGGAAAACACTCAATTATGGATCTCAGGAAAAAACGTCTGCTTTACACATCTATTATCAAACCAATTTTAGCTCAGGCTTCACCTGCACTAACATCTGCTACAAAAAATGAACTCCTGAAATTACAAAAATTTCATAATCGTTTCCTATGCATTATCACTAATGCACATTACTAGGTCAGAAATGTCACACTTCGTGAAGATGTGAAACTCGACGCTATTGAAACCTATCTTAACAGGACAAACACAAAATTCTTCGACAGATCATTTGGATGTGAATACTTAAATTCATTTTATATTTTCAACTATAAAATTCTTGAAGTGGACTATGATCATAGACCATTTGCCGCACACCACAAAAAGAGCGATCTTACTATCACCTAGTCTTTTTTTCACTTTTATTATTGTTTTTGCATTTTTTTTTGTCTTTCATTGTATGCGGATATTTTCTTGTTTTAAAACACTGCCAGTTATATTTTACTACACTTATCTATCGACTTGCTTTTTCATACATACTCCAGCCCTTCCTTATTTGCGATGTCGGGTCACTTATGACCTTCTTGCATCTACTCACCGCTACTCCCCTTCAGGTCCTGCTTATTGTGACTGCATTTACGTTATATGCCTTTATGGCAATATGTATCATTGATCCGGATGCGTCGCGCTCTCACATATTCGCGAAATATTAAGGTTCGATTCTATTCGATTCACCTTCTCTTCCCTTTTTGCTTTTTTCCGCTGCTTTGGCCTTGCCGCTAACCACGCAGATATTATTTCTCCAATTTCATCCATTGTTTAAGAAAATGTAAGCTGTATAAAATTGGGAGGTACATAGCACACCCACAATGATGATGTGCAGCACCAAGGAATAAAATTATGCGTGGAATTTTATGGCTACGTCTGACTTCGAGTGTGATTTTTCTAACTAAGTAGTAAAGTCTATACACATATCACACTACTTTTTTAAGTTATGCAGGAAAAACGTTATTTATTAACCAATATAACCTCTTGCTGAAGGTATAAATAAATTTAACTGTTTTTTTACGTTACAATTAATATTCATCTGTGGAATAATGCTTTAATATTTCTGTTTCTACGCATATGTTGGAGCATTCTTTTCATTATTTGGCATGTTCTCGATATGACAAATAAAAAATTTTTAGACCAGTAGCGCATGTGTACTGTAGGAATACGTATAGATATTCTTGTTATAATAAACGAATGTAAATATGCATTGACATTGCAATTAATTCTTTTTTGCTTGACATACTTTGACACTGCTTTAAATTTTGATATATATATCGTATTCTCTGTTGTTTAAAAATTATTTATCCTTATTATAATGTTGTATCGGTTCTACTGTGGATAATAGTTTTATTTAAAATAATTAAAAATCATGTTTATTTCGGCTATATACTAATAAAGAGAACAGACAAAAATCTGTAAATAATGCTTATATGCACGAACAATGAACTTGCGCTCTTAAATGGCGTAAATAGAATCCGCTCCATTATGACCGTTCTGAAAAGGCATTAAATTAATAATTCACGAATGGTGTGTAATACAAACAGAACAGCAATTTATGTGTCACTGTGTTCTTTGTATGGCATCACAAAAGCAGTATGTGAGGTAACTCTAAAGCTTTCAGCAGACGTAAAAAAGCAGTAAATTTTCATTACCACAGCAGGATGTTTGTTAAGCTGTCTCTTCTTCAGTACTAGTAAGGAAAAATACCCTAAGTGTTAGATATTGCCAGAAAATGGGGAAATAAAAAAGGATTACAGACCTGCAATTCATTATTATAAATCAAGAAAGAGTCAAATCCGTGTAATTAAGTTACCCTTAAATGTAAAAATCTTATGTGGGATGTAAATGAAATATTAGATGGCTACAATGCACTGTTTTCATTGGTTTTAACTATTTAGAGAATGGGCTTACATGAATGTTCTTTTTTTCAGATTTGAATTTAAAAAAATAATACCTGAAATTTACCAGTATTTTTCTCATTAGAAAACTGAAATAAAGTTATAATAATGGCAATAAGTATAATTTGTACCCTACGGAGTATATCAGCTAGCATATTTCAAATATATAGCATACATTTATGTTATTAGATGAATTTGCAAATTTTTATCAATAATATATTTTTAGAATTAATAATATTTTAGTGTCAATTCCTATCAAATCACGCACTGATAAAGGAATGAGGTTTGAATTGTTTCTATCATAATTCAGTAATATCATATCTTGATACGAAATCTTCTTCAATATTTACTGCACTGTAATGGCAGTACTATGACTTACATAAGCATTTCTGGTTTAAATCTTAAGCATTTGAACTCTGAATAAAATAACAATGCTGAAACATTTAGTCTTCTTAGGGACAATCATTCTTTATATGTGGCGATGAATTATTTCTCTCTTCCCTATCTGTTTCAGAAATTCAGCCACAAAATGTTTCCTTATGAAATTAAAAATCATGTATGTTCCTAATAATTTAAGGCGACTTCTTCACTCTTAATAAAGCCTCGTCTTCCTCACGGCAAAACTGCACGCTTCATCAATCATTTGAGCATTCGTTTGACCTTTTGAGCGGTTGGAGAACGTTTTGACTTGATCTTGAGACACATAGAGAGGACATGAACATCCAACGATGCCATTTGTCGCCAAGCTAAGTTTAAACAGCGTTCTACAACAGCAAGTAATTTTAAATGCAAAATATAGATGGCACCACTAGGCCAAAAAGATTTCGCTCGGCAACGTAATCTGCACTGCAGCAATAATTCTATACTTTTAATATTTTGCAAAACGTGCTTCATAGCTCAACTTACACTTTATGCAAATATGCTATTAGTCTTCTATCTGTTGCGCCGATTTGAATTTCAACGGTATTTTGAATTTCATAGTTCTTAATACAAAACGTTTCTTAATTTAATTTTTTTCTCCATACATGCATAATTAATCCTCTAGTTATTTGCTCTGCAGCTGATGTGAGTTAAATTTTTCATGCATTAACGTCTTCCAAAATTTGACACGGCATTTTGCTAGACGAAAACTGAAATTTGACAATTAATTATTCTGACCTCTCCTGGGCTGGTTTCGATCTGCACACATCTTCCTGTTTTACAGACTCCTAGAAGATGTTAGAATATCTGTAAATTCTTTAGAAAGGTGCACTGAATATTTTATTCATTAGTTCTGCATTGCCTGGATATTTCGAAGCATAAAGATTATGGCTGGTTAGTATAAATGCTACGTATATATGATTTTTTACAACATATACATAATGGTTTCTGATATCAACTTTAATTCTAATGAAATGATAAGACTTTTGTAAAAGAAATGTCACTTTTGTGAAGATAATTTTTGCAGAATTACCAAACAAAAGTTGAAAAAGATTTCTCCCTCTTTGAAGACAAGAATTTGCTGCACGTTCAGTTGAGATTAAAAATACTGGCTATGTGCTATGATTTAATTCATTCTGTATAAATATACTGATCGTAAGAATGAAACTGAGTTCAGTAATGTGTTTATACGCAATTTTGATAATGTTTGAGCTAAATATTGTAGCTGCACTGCACCAAGACGTTTCAGTACAAAAGTTGCAAAACCTACAGAAAATTGTGGCAAGAACTAACAAAAAAAAAAGACTCTGCATCTCGAATTCAAGAACCGCTCCTAGAAAAATCAAGAAGAAAATATATTTTTCACTAAATGTTCAAAAGATGGCATACGGAAAACAAAAGAAGTGAAACTATTCCATAAAATAAGGATACGCTGATTGAATTTTGGAGTTAAGTATTGACAATATCATGATATGATTTCTCATGATATGGCAGGTTTAAAGGTCCAAAGGTTATTAATTAAGGAAACGTTAAGACTTTCAGTAAACTGAAGCTGGATATTGCATTACAGGAATCCTTTAAACGGTCGCCTACTATTTTTCATAATTCACAGTAACAAAAAATGCATGAGATTCTAGCAAAATTCTTAACTTTATAGCTCTAGTCTGCATGTGTTACAATGATACGGCTATGGGAATGAAAGTAAATTTGCAGATTTTATTCTTGGCCTCCTAAAGCTATAACTAAGGGTAGACTAATCATATCGAAAAGTTAAAGTATGAAATATTCTCTTAAGTATCATGTTCTTCTACATAGGTTTAAAAACAATGATATAATTATGCCTTTTGAAAATTTTATTCAAAATGCAGTTTTATTTCATTTTACTGACAGTTATATAACTAATGGAAGGTTAAGAACTATTAATTAGTATGTATTTAAATTTTTAGAAAATACATCAGGAATGAAAGATAACGAGATAAGTTTATGCAATAAAAATCTTTACTTAAATCTCTGGCATCTACCATTAAAATTCTCAGCGCTATTGAATCTCATTAAAGTATCTTCATTAAGATGTGGATAAATCATTCCTAATTGCACAATTTGCTCCAAATTTTGATGAGCTCGTAAAATTCATTAGGAAGCCCAGATAATGGATCTAATTATTTCACTATAGGCAAGCCGTTTGCGAAATCTATTAAAGAATAGACGATGACAGTGAACGCAAACTATCCGTCACTTAATTCTATAAACAGAATGAAATTACTCAAGCAACAAAGTAAAGCTATATGTTAAAGTTATGTATATTTAAACGACACTGGGTAATTATGAATAAAAAATGCCTCAGAGAATTAAGTGGTTTTTTTTTATTAGAAACATAGCTAATAAAGGGGCAATGACAAATGTATAAACTGCTAGAAAAAGATTTTTTTTTGTTTAAAATGAATTTTTCTTTCTAAACTCTGTAATGTATACACTTAACACACTGATAAATATTTAAAAGTGTATCAGGCATAGCTGTGTAGCTACATCAACTTTTAAGATGGTTTGGAATCATTTTATCTAATATCTCCTGATGCCACAAATATTTTTACGTTCATTAAATATTTTAGAAAATTGTACATACAGGAGTGAAAAATATTAGAATACGTATTTAAATGTGTGCGTCTATATGTTAAAAATTAAATAATTGTAGAATGAGTCTTGAAATTTAAAAATTGTTAAGAAATGCCAACATACTCGTATTGCTGCAAAAAGTATCCGCATTGCAAAATATAATGTCATCATGCAAATCTGTTGGCTACTATTCTGGTTCTACTTATTCTGTAATGTTAGAAATTTTGTGAAGTTAAATTATTCTACAATTTTGTAGAAATAAATTATTCTACAAAATTTCTAACATCATAGAATAAGAGTGTCAAATTTATAATAATGAGTAGCATAACTACCTTTAACATTAAGTATATAAATAAATAAATAAACCGAACATAAACGTTTCTTTCTTTTAAACTGAATCCGCGTCTTAGAGTATAAGATATTCAAAGCGAATGGCATCCCATAATAATTTATTTGTTGACTTAAAGTCATTATTTATTATTTCGCATGAATAAGCAAAAAGACAGGTAGATGATTTAATACACAAACATTAACTTCGAATGAACAAATAAAGAAATGAAATAATTATTTTAAAAAAAATACACACTTTTTGAAGAAAATTTATCAAGAAATAGAAAAAAAAAAGAAAAAGAATCTCTTTTATAATTAAACGAAAAGTCTGAAATGTTTCAGATTTTAAATTACGTCCAAAGGAGCGCTTCTCTAATATTTTGTGTGTTACCTTTTTTTACTCAATATTTTTTTATGTTTTATAGTTCTTCACACTTAAACCATAAAATTCAGTTAAAGAAAAATATTACAAAATAATTTTAAGCTGAGCATATTTTTAGAATTTCCGATAAACAGTCTCACGCGCTGGAGATAAAAATGTGTTTTCTGTACAACGTTGCCATTACTCGCTTTGAAATCTTTGAGTTTGTTAATAAAAAATTAGTTAAAATTTTACAAAATATCAAATCGATAATAAAACAAATTCCAAATTTTAAATTTGGGCTTCCAGATGCCAATATCCACAGCAGGATTACTTCCTTCAAAATTCGATGGCTCTAGGTATCGTCGTTTTATCACAATAAACATACACTGGTGTGCAAAAATTAAGGACGAAGTCGAAAAATAAGCATATCAGCTGAACGAAGAGGCAGAGCGGACAGAAAGAGCAATCAGGAGATTAAGTAAGGTGATGTACGGTAGCACATCCGCAGATATGCAGGTATACGTAATGGGGAAGTGTCTGAGTAGTATAAAGCATGTTGTCTGTGTAAGATCAGTATTTCAGGCAAAGAGATTGCACGCCGTGTAGCAGTTAAAATCACACCGAGTTGCTGCCTCAGCGAGAAATGGCGAATAATCAATCTGTTAGACGACATCTGGATGCTTTTACCCGAGGTCGAATCATTGGGAAGTTGGAGGAAGGCCGCAGCGTGACAAGTGTGGCTGCAGAGTTCGGAATTGCTCACAGCATCGTTTCACGACTTTGGAGACAATTTCAAACTACAGGAACAGCTATCCGGGGGTTTAGTAGTGGTCGTCCACGAGGAACCACACCCGCAGATGACCGGTATATTGCCTTACAGGCCAGAAGAAACAGGCGGCAGACAGCGGGAGAAATCGCTAGACACACGACGCAGGCGACTGGACGACCGATATCGCGTTTTACCGTGGCCAGAAGACTGCACGGTGGTAGTCTTTTTGCACGACGCCCTGTACGGTGTGTACCTCTAACGCCTGCCCATCGGAGAAGGCGTTCTCTGTGGTGCCGAGAACACCGGAATTGGAGAGACAATGAATGGGGACGAGTACTCTTTACAGATGAGAGCAGATGGAGCATTTTGGAGGTCGCGGAGTTCATAATCAAAAGGGACTGTTTTGGAGTCGCGGAGCAGACATAATGCTTGGTAGCCGGACCGACCTTCATATCTCCCAAGGAGGTTCGTCACCTCGGACTGCTTATGTAACGAGGTTCTTCTTCCTTACATGCGTCTTTTCACAAGGGCTATGGGTCCTCAGTTCCTCTTCATGGTCGACAACGCTCCACCTCATCGCACAGTTACTGTCGAAGAGCTCTTGGAGAGTGAAGATATTGAACACATGGGTTGGTCGGCAAGGTCTCTGGATCTAAATCCCGTCAAGCATGCTGGACACCCATCACAGGGATGTTTCGGCCTTCAGTCGCATTGCGCTCCATGCTACTTTTTCAATAAAGCTTCTTTTTATCCCTCTGATTTCTCTTTTAGTAAGTGTTACTTACATTACTCGTGTCCTTACGTATTTGGGATCTTATGGTATTAAATGTGTTGATTTGGAAAGCTTTTGTACAAAGTTATATTGAAAAAACCGTCTCGTCCTTAATTTTTGCACACCAGTGTATATCACACTAAACTTACATACATTTGTGAACATTCGTTATTAATTAATTTCTACTAATACTATACTAATACTCTACTAATACTCTACTAATACTCTTCTATTAATAAAGGGCTGCAATATTTTGTGGCAACAGTTTGAAAAGTGAACCGACATTTAATGTTTCTGACGCAAAATCGGAAAACGAAAACAATAGTCTTTCAGGGGACTATTGTTTTCCCCTTTCGACTAAAATCATGAAAATTAAGAAATTAAAAAAATATTTGAAAGAGACTTAAAAAGTAAAATCCTGCTCTTGTGCTGCGAAGATTACAAATTTTAGTTTTAGTAGAAAATCTGTAAATGTTTACATTATCTCGTATGAAATATAAAAAAAATTTAGGTACTAAATCAAAATTGGAAAATGTACTTAATTAAAATGGAATTTGTAATTAATTAAATGTTAAATTAGTGAAAATTAAGAAAATGTAAAATTGAATAGAAAAATTTAAAGAAAAGCATATTTATTAAAAAAAACTTTAAAATTTTAAAGCAAAGTAAATTTAACAATTAATATATATATTTAAACAATTACGCAATTAAATTCCTGATGGATTCCATAGAAAGATCCCGACTTTTCAAGGGGAATTGGAATCCCTCTATATAATCACCAATAATTCATTTGGATTGCGTTTCTCATCGCGCTGACGAATTTTTTTTTTGAAATTTATAAAATAATTTAAGATTCAAATCAAACCATTTTATAATATTGATTAGCAAATTTTACATCTAGAATAGGGACTTTGTGCAGAAATGCGGAAAAAACGCAACTATCAATAGGTAGATATAATAGAATGCGCTCCAGTAAATTACTACAAGTTACTTCTTTAAAGCAAAATACACGAAGACAACTTGCCTTCGGGAAGAATGCCGTGGGAGGATTTTCTGCCAAAGAAGATTTGCCAACATTCAAATCTCAATAATTTGGGGAGAAAAATATTTACCAGTTTGCTTATATAAAAAACATAATGATGAAACATTTATTTCCTAAACATGTTGTAACAACTAAAAATACGTAAATTAAAAATATTTAACGAAGCAGATAACTCTAATTAGCGATTATTTTAAAATACTGATTTCTAAGGTGTATATTCCTCGATCAAATGTGTAAAATAATTAACTTTTAGATACATGCAGATATACAGATATAGATATTTGCTTGCATATTGTTTACAGATACAGATTATGCAAAAAAATAAATTTGATTTGAATATTTGCTTGCTTATTGTTTACAGATACATATTATTCAAAGAATAATAAGCGTAAATTATTTTCCCTTTTCTATTCTTAAAAAAAACAGCACTCTGTCTGCACTGTGTCATTTCGAGATTAATCCATGTCATATGACTCTTACATAATTCTGATGATCTAAATGGAACTAAAACTCAAACAACCAATAGTAATTTTACAGCAGTATTAATTATCTAATCAAAATGCAATGAGAACCAAAACTAACTCAGTCTTAGTTAAGATTTCCCCCTGAACATAACGCACTTGCTTTCTACGCTTAGCCTAGCTGCGCCGCAGTTTGTCTGCTCCTTCTTTTTTATTGTAAATTTATTACAGATGTAAATTTTTTGGAATAGACATAAATAATGTACTAACTTGTTTGTGGCCACAACATGTTTGCTGAAATAAAAGTTGAATTAAGTATACCCCGACTGCATAATTTCTTATTTATTGTGGATTTGAGTTTCAACATCTCTAAGCCATCAGAATTCCTACTGTTCATTACTTTTTTGCTTGAAACAAACATGCTAAGTTCGTTTCTATCACGTATTCATGCTATAAAACCTACTATTCGTATATATATATATATATATATATATATTTATTAATTAAAAATTCAATGAAAATAAGCATTTATATGTTTCTAGCTAAATGTTTTTCATTTTTTATTATATACATATGTAATATTTTGACTTGAAGAAAGAAAGTCGCAACGGATTTGGTTTCGCAGGGCAGGAGAAGTTAAGAAGAATGACGTAATTGCTCGAGAAGTAGTATTTATACTAGGCAGGTGCATATGCACAGTTAAGCGCTGGGATTGGTTAATTTTGGGGTTTAGTTCCTTTTGCAAGCAGCTTTATGCAATTTGGACAGATCTCAAACTTGGGAGAAAAAATGAACTAAGAGGAGAACATCAAAGTTAGAATAGTCAGGTTTGAAGTTGCCAATCATTTCTTAACTTAGCCATCGTATTTTATTATATATTGCATATATATGTATGTGTGTAAGATTAAAAAATATACAAATGAAATTTATAATTTAAACTGCCAACAGCCTCTTAATAATATATATATTATTCCTTAATTACAGTTTTGTAAAAATAAGTATCTGTAATATCTTTCAGGCTAAATTTGAATTATTATAAACCCACATAGCATTACCCCGGACTATTAATTTCATTTTGGTACTTTGCGTCGATTCACTATAAAAGCCGGTTCAGTTTTCAAACTATTGCCATTATATTTAAAGAAATCAAATAACGAAGAATTTGCATAAATGTATGTATGTTTCTGGTATTGTAATAAAACAACAGTATCTAAAGCCATCCAATTTTGAATAACGTACATTTTCTAACGAATATGCGCATCGGGAAGCCGAAATTTTGAATTTGTTTTATTATTGATTTCATATTTTACAAAACTTTAACGAATTTTTGATGAACAAACTCGACGATTTCAAAGAGCGCAATGGCAACATTGTAAGGGAAAAAACATTTTTATCTCCAGAACGCGAGATTGTGCATCGGAAATTCTAAAGATATGCTCATTTTAAAATTACTTTGGGATACTGTTGTTGAATTGAATTTTATGGTTTAAGTGCGAAGAATATGATATTTAATAAATAAAGGTGTCCCAAAAAACATTAAAAAGCACTCTTTGGGCGTAATGTAAAATCTGAAAGCTTTCAGATTTTTTATTTATTTATTTACTTTTTAATTTCACTGATATATTGAAGGATATTTTTCATTCGGTTATTTGTTTCAAAGTAGGCATAGAGAAACCTGATCACATTAAGCGCTGCGTACAGTACAGGTTTCATTAATACATCAGTTGGTTCTTTTCAGCATTTCTGTAAAAGAAATCTTTGTGTGAGTTTACAGAGCAAATGGCAACGGAGGCCACTGTCGCACTGCCCTTAGAAATGCTAAACAAGGAGAAATCACGAAGTTTCATAGTAATTAACCCGTTGAGTAGGATTTGAAGCCAGAGTGAAAGAGCACTGCTTAACAGTATTGTCTAATCTGCCACTTGTGAATCTCGATGTAAAATATGACTTCATAGAAAGGATCTTCTACCTTCTAACTGTAAAAAAAATCACCTAGCTGCATTCTACATCATTCTACATAACGACTAGACATCAGTTGTCACCTATAATTTTCAGGCAGTTAGACAGAGACTTCCGTTGCCATTCGTTCTATAGTCTCAACACAGATTACGACTACAGACACGCTAAAAAGAGTTAAGTGATGTAATAATCGCAGTCTGTAGCTTGCATAATACGCATCGCTAAATGCAATCACTTTTTTCCATGACTATTGTCATAACATTAACCAAATGAAAAATATCCTTCAATCTATCAATGGAATTAAAATAAATTGATAAAAATTTAGCTAGAAATATATTATCAGTACTTACTTTTACATAATTTTAATTAAGAAAAAAAGATTATCAATGGATGATTGTTTTGAACTGTTATCCAAAAGTACACTTATGAATTGTTCATATTCATAATGTTTCTGGAAACCATTTGAGCAATGTCGTAGCCGCACTCTTAATACTAACAGTTTATTCTTCATACCAGCATTTATAGGAAATTCATTTGTCATCTTAAAATCCGGGGCTCTAAATTTATTCTCCATCAGCTTCTTCAAACAGTTTATCAAATAATGTGCTTAAAGTTGTTTCAGAAAGTGACAGGCAGATATCGACTTGCACCACACTCTAAATTACATTACATCATCTTTTGTCTTTGTTGCAACTTGAGTATTTTTCGTCTATTCAGAAGATAGACACGCTAAAGTGAAACCTAAAATTAGTAAAGGAACAGCCCTGAATTTGGCGTGGATTTAGACAAATAAACTTAATTGCTTTCGGGGCAAACAGGTCCCTCTTCATCAGGAGCGAACAGGAGAAGGAGCACTTCATCAGTCATCAGAAGCATTGGATTAGTCTTTCAAATTGCCTTGCTCCTGACGAAGAGAGGCCTGTTTGCCCCCGACATCGATTAATTTTGTTGTCTAAACCTTGCCAAATCTAATCTTGCCAAATACAAGACTGATTCTTTATTAATTTAAAATGTTTCGTCAATTTTAACCCAAACGTTCAAATCCTGACAATTCACGTTAGCTGGAGTCGTTTTCATGTCTTAAGCTTTATTTATTTCATCAATTAATAAAAATATCTCATGCTTAAAGGAGTTCTTTCTTGTTTTTTTCCGAGAATTAGCTCTGAAACTTAAATGTTGCTTTAAATCCCAATCAAGAAAGTCTGTGACTTAATATACTTCTTGGCAATATGTCTATATCATTTGGTAACTCCTAACTGAATTCCTATTTCAACATTAACTGGAGAGATTATGCTTTATTTCGAGGCAGCCAAAAAGTTCTTTCTATAATATTGTGATAACATTAACTGGTTAATGGATCACAATAAGCGATATATTTTCCAAACATTCGTATACGAATAGGCGGGAATTCCACAATTCAATGACAATACCCGAATGATAACAGTAACCGCGATCACATTAGGCGGCTTCAACTGTAATCCTATAAAATTATAGATTCGATACCATTGTTCATGATACAATGTTATATATGAATGCTTGAGCGGACGGACTGCGAACTGTTTGAGTTTATGAAACTTGAATATAATTACCATCATTAAAATTGCATATTAAATTGCTTAATCATATTGCATGGGACGCTTTCTTAGGTGATGGTGAATAGTCGCAGTAATCTGAAGATACATCAGAGAATATTTATGACACTTTGCTGTTAATTTAGCATTCAGTTTATTTAAACTGAAGTGGCATGAAGCAAAACAACACAGGACTTTTATTAAAAAATTTGATGTGTACACCACATGACTTCCTTCAACGGAATATTAAATTATGCTCGTTTTGCTTTGCATTTAAGCTTATTGGATTGAATTAAACCTACTTCGTAGATAGCGCATAAACCACAGTAGAACAAATGCACTCTTTAAAATTCACTATATTTGTTTACCATGGCGACACTTTGGCGCCAGGTTCGTTTAACAGCGTTACATCTCACTAATTTTATAGCCAAGAACGTACAAAAATTATGTATATCACTTGAAGAATTATCTACTCTACTACTACCACATGTTCTATTCAAATACTATGATAAATCTAAACGATATATGAGAGATATTAAAAAAGAAAAAAAAAGAAACATTTTTTCACAGACGATTCCGTACTTCTCATTCAATTAATTCAGATTACACTTCGCGACAAGGCAAAAATACATAAAACCGCAAAATGTCTATATTAAAAATTACAAAGTAAATCTTAAACATTTATTTCTCGAATTAATTCCAGAATTTATTTAGCATGATTTAATACGCAATAATAAAAGAAGGCGTTATCTTAGTTGTTGTGAATGTTAGTGTCTCTAGATTGGCAACAAATCCATTATTCTGCTAAATTTCAAACGTAAACAAATATGACAGCTAAGGCCGAAATAATTAGACTTAGCCACACTTAAAGAACATTTCAATTGTTGATAATTCTGCAATTATAACATGCGTGTTAACTAAAGGTATAAATACCTTAACCGGAAGATAAGAATAACATAATTCAATAATTTTTACAACAAAAAATGCACAATTTGCAAACATATAAGAAAAAAGAAACTGAGCTCACTAAGCCGAGTAACAAAGTGAATATATAACTTAACAAACACTTTTGGATGATATATATATCTACATTTATATACTTTTGGTGCTGCCAATTGGAACCAAAATAGGAGGTGCACATTTACATGTTACAGCAATCCTATACACAAAATTGCAACGTTTTGAGGCTACTCGTTTTCGCGTTATACGAGATACATGCATATATACGTACGTACGCACAGACGCATGGAAAAAGTTCTTCAGAATCCATTTAAAGACATAGTTGAATTGCATTCCATAACGGTCAAAATGTATATTTTCATTGAAATATGATACCAGAAATTTTTCGCGATTACAATATTTCCTTTTTACTTCGTACAAAAGAATATAAATAGATGTATATATATACATATCCACTCTGTTACTCGACTCAATGAACTCAGTATTTTTATTCTTATATGTTGGGAAATTGTACGTTTTTGCTTTAAAAGTTTTTTAATTATGTTGTTCTTATTTTACCGTTAAGGTTTTTATGTCTTTAATAAATCGGCATGCAAGACTTGTAGAATTATCAACAACTTAGAAGTTGTTTAAGTGCGACTAATTGTAATAATGTTTCTCATGGCTGCCATATTTGTTTACATTTGAAACTTAAGAGAATAGCGGATTTGTTGCCAATCTAGAGAAACTAAGCTTCGAACAACAAAGATAATGCCTTCTTTTATTATTGCCAATTAAATCATGCTTAATCCAATCTGGAATATTTTCGAGGAAATAAGTGTTTAAGATTTACTTCTTAATTTTTCATATAGATAGTTTGAGTTTTTAATGAATTTTTGCCTTGTCGCGAAGTGAGAGCTGAATTAATTGCATGACAATTACTGAATCGTCTGTAATAACCTATTTCTATTTTTTGTTTGTTTGTTTGTTTAATTTCTTTTATACATCGTTTTAGATTCATTATAGTATTTGAATAGAGCATGTGACAACGATTAGATAATGTTTCAGATGATATACAATACATAATTTTTGTGAATTCCTAATTATAAACTGAATGAGATGTAACGCTGTTAAGTGAACCTAGCGACAAAGTGTCGCTGTGGTAAACAAATATAGCGAATTTTAAAGAGTGGATTTATTCTATTGTGATTTATGCGCTGTCGACGAAGTAGATTTAATTCAATCCAGTAAGTTTAAACGAAAGGCAAATTGCGTATAATTAATATTCCGTACAAGGAAGTCATGCGGTGTATACATCAGATTTTGTTTATCTGTATCACAGTGAAATTTCCTAAACTGAATATACTCCAGTCAATTTATTCTCAGTTTCGTAACATTTTTTTTTTACCTTCAGATTCTAATTACTTATTAGCAAATTTTATTATTATTTTCAATTAATGTATTCCTTTTCCATTTCATTTTGCAGTATTTCATGAAATTCTAAACATTTTCGAAAATATTCTAAAATCGAAAATTTCGAAAACATTCTAATATCTCGACTGATTTTACTGTTACTCAGCTATGGTTAATAATAAAGCTGCAGTTTCAGATGGAAAAGAAACATATCTGTGTAAAATGTAAAATTCAATAAGTGTTTTAAAAGTTTTTTATTCTTGAAGAAGAGCGACATGCATGTGCTTATCTTCAAAATCGAATTTTTGGAATTCCCCAAATTATGCAATTTATCAGTTTTGTTTTTATCAAGGTAACTTCTTCAAATAAACCTGTGATTACCATTTAAGATATCAGTGAATCCCAATGCTTAATCTTCAATACAGTCTTTCAAGGAATAGTAGATGCACATTTCTGAAATTAGTAGATTACATTGTTGATATCAATTCTTTTGGCATCATTAAACATTCCTTTATTAGAAATGCTTTATGTCTAGCACAGCAGACAACAATTTCATTGAGCAGTAAATCAATTTGAACGTCGTGGCAGGAAAACATAGTTGATGATAATAGAATAATAATAATAGCAGTGGTAAGACAACATTAATTGATTTTGTTTCTAGGTACATTTTTTTCAATTTAATTTGTTTTTGTGTGATTATGTTTACAGACTAATGATTAAACAAATTTTTATCAGAAAGCCAGTTAACTACCACACATTTTAAATTAATTTCATTTTAAAGAAAAATAAGCTGTAACAACTGGTTATAACATTCTAGAGGTACTGGTTTGAAACAAGACTTAGCTAATTAATATTAAAAGTAAAAAATGCAGTTTACATTAACCTTTTATGAATATATGCATGTTGTGCATTTATGTAGAGATTTCTTGCAGTTTAGTGAAATGGTAGTTTAAATGAATGATAATGATTTAAATGAATCAATTAAATTAGTATATATGTTCCTATTACGCTGATATTGATTTAATTAGCGGTAGCTGAAAATTAACTAGAAATAAGAAATAACAATTAAAAAAAACTTTTAAAAAGTTCAAAGGAAATCTCTTGCTTCATTTTTTGTTTGAAAACTGCATCTTATTTACGTTAAAATTTATGATATTACTAAATGGTACACGGTAGAGATGTGATGTATTCCAAAATAAGATCTACTGTACTCAACACTTTCGTTTGCGTATGATGAAATACCAGGTAACACTCTCGCTTCAGTAGGCTGAAATACCAGGTGAAGCTTTCGTTTCAGTAGGCTGAAATACCAGATAACACTTTCGTTTCAGTAGGCTGAAATACTCGTTTCAATAGGCTGAAATACCAGGTAACACTCTTGTTTCAGTAGGCTTAAATACCAGGTAACAAATTTGCAATTTAATTGCATATAACATAAATAAACACTATATGTCTAAACTGATGTTTTAACAGGGGAGCATAAGTTCACTTTCATGATGAAATAGAGCCCCACTTCAAGTGCTCGAGAGAAATATGCTTTATGTGATTCTGATAAAATTGAAATCATGGCTACATATAATTAGGACAGTAACATTATTGGAACTGCATTCCAAGACAGCTTTCGTAAATTTAGAAGATGCGGTGTGATTTTGAAAATGTAAATTTTTTCGAACATTTTTCGTAAATTATAGATTTATCTTTTAATTTTTTTTTAATTTCTAAATTTAATTAATATATATACGTTATACCAAAAGATTATGCAACTGTAGTTAGACGAAAGAAATTTTTTAACGATGTCCAAAACATTATTTCACAAGGAGGGCCATTTTATTTTCACTGGGGGGGGAATGTAAAAAAAAATATTTACTTAGCGCTGAATTGCAACTTTATATTCATTATACCTTTAAAAACTAGAAAATCCTTTTAACGCTTAGATTATTAAAAACGCTTAGACTTACGGCGCCTTGGTTATACTGGGAAATTTAATTTCAAAATTTGCGATTTTCAGTCTCATTTATCATTCGCCATGAGGGATCGGTTAATTAAATTAGAATAATTCGAGGAAATAAATGTAAATGAATAGCAGCAAAAAAAAATGTATATAATTTATTAGGCCATACAAGGATGTGGTGTCTACATCAGACTGTTTTTGTATGAAATCTCGTTAAAAAACAGAGGTGCGGATTTTTACCTTTGCTCTACGAATTATATATACTACGTTAGAACGTATATGTATATATGTGACCACATATACGTGAAATATATTGTATATTACATTTGAATTTATACAGACAGTATTAAAATATAACTGGCATAAAGTGCAAAAAGTAAACAGCATATTAGTTTCTTAGAGCCAAGATTAAAAATATCGATTATCGGTCATGCGTGGATGTGTTTTTTATCATGAAATATTCGTGGAAATTTATTGATTCATTAGAATCTGGCATAACGAAGTATACCTTAACCAGCGCTGTGCTAGAAATAATAAATTTCCCAATGTGTTCTAGAACTTTTGATAGAATGTTTTTAGGAGTTACTTAAGGCTTCATAGTTAATGACCTGTGACTTGCAATCAAGTCTCCTCCAAGCATGAGTGATGACACTTAGTTGAGCTTTTCAGCAATTTATTTTCGTACAATAAGAACAATATTTTTTTCTCCCAACTTCTTCGAAGAAATTGATTTAAATCACGTTCAGAAGTGACGCTGTGGAAGAAAAATAAACTTATATTTCACTCCTTAAAAAAATGTCTAAGAGGGAAATATTTTCTCACTTCCCCGAGAAAAAGAAAAGAAAAGTCTTTTAAAAGTTATTTGAAGTCGTGATGTAAATAGCTGGTTTCATTTTCGCTTTTCTTTATTTAAATCTCATTCTTTTTTTCATATATATTTTTTTTACCCCATTCATTGAACTAATTGTGTCTGAAATAATTCACGATAACTGTGTTAACAAGAAAAGAATGCATTTTATCAGGAACTATTCTAAATTGATTGCATGTTGGCAAACACCTGACTTTTTTTTATGAACTATTCCATTAGTTGATGAGTAAGTAATAAATTGTAAAACTGATTAAGGATTAGGAAATTAAATGATTCAGCTGCATTCCTTCTGCTTATCGTTAACGATAGCTGATAAATATGGTGTCTTATATATGATATCAGAGCAACCAAAATGTCAGTATGAAACTTCAAGGTTAGTGCAAATTAAATTTATATTACACTAAATTAAGAAAGAAATATTTTGCTTTATTACATTCCTCCTCGTATCAAATGACCTGACACTTCTTCTTTAATAAGTTGTCACATAGTATATGGTACAAGCGATGCTATATGAAACGTTTTCGACAAGGGTATTTCTCCTACAAATTGTTTGAGCGGGAGGTTCCTAGACGAAACATTTACGTTTGACAATAGTTTTCCTGCATGTAACCTGGAATTTTAGCGAGGCTGTCAAAAATAATCCTGGTGCAGATGTCTCGCGTAGTTTGTCTCGTGCCTCGCGAAAAATTGGTTTTCATGTAAATCAACCAGTTAGATATCCTGAAAGTAGTTGTCCCCGGGAATGTTTCTTTCTACGTGCAGCTTGCATTAGATGATATGATAGAACAGCTGACAATACATGTATGATAGTGCTTTCTGCATTTGTCGGGAATTGCCGAATTTATCACTAGTTTTAGCCGTGCCATCATCCAGAATTTTGTTCGGAGAAAACCACAAGAGGGTAGACCAAACACTAACACCTGTGAGCAGGAGGGAAGGACACGCAGAAAGTCTGTGCCTCCTGCAGAAGAGAGACCCGAGCCTAAGACTATTGAAGTCGGCTCCATTACCACCATACTAACAGGGAGGTTTCCATTATAAGCAAAAGCAGTTTTAAAAGTTTTCAATGTATTCAATGTTTGTAAAATTATGATTTGTGTTAAGCTTTCTATTTGCTGTGTATATACATGGTGTCCGCCGAAAATATCGCGGCAAAAACATCGCGAGCGAAAAGGTCTCGAAGAAAACAACGCAACGGAAAAACGTCGTGGAAGAAAACATCATCGGAGAAAATAAAGCAAAGTGAAAATATCGCAGTTCTAAAACATCGTGATACAAAATATCGTCGTCGAAAATAAAGCGGTTCAAAAATTTCGCAGTTTAAAAACGTCGTCGTCGAAAATGTCGTGGTAAAAATAAAGTACCTACAAATCATTGCATGCCGATTACATTGCGGACGCGCTTTTTCAGGCTTTAATACCTGTAAAAGGATGCTCGCATAATGAGTTGTGAGCGCACGATAGAAAGCAGGATAATATACTTTAATATTTTTAATTTACTTTAATATTTTTAATACTTTAATATTACAGTTAAATACTTTAATATTACAGTTAATACTTTAATATTACAGTTACTTTAATATTACAGTAATACTTTAATATTTTTAATTTTAATAAATATTTGTTAAAAATGTAAAATGGAAACTTGAGAATAGAAAATTAATGTAACTTAATAGAATCTTAACCTGACATAGTTAACTAACAAAGATCATTAATAAATTATTTTTATAAAGTTTTACTGGCAATTTTTCATGAAAAGTTATAATCTAAAAAAGAATAGAAAAAAGAGGATAAGTAACTGCATGACTTTATCTATAAAAAAAATGTTAAGTTAATTAAGAGATTACTTTCTTTTACTCTTTCGTTAGATTACTCTTTTGTTAATCTGATACTCTTATAGTGAAAATGATTTCTATTTTGTTTAAATTTATTGTTCTGTTTTTTAAACATGTAATAACAATATGAAAGTAAAAATTATCCTTCTTTCCATCTTGGGCTGACAAGCGAATATCCACTTACAGTTATTAAAGCCTGAAAAACGCATATCTGCGATGTTATTTTCGACAACGATAGTTTGTACTACAACGTTTTGAACTGCGATGTTTTCTCTTTGCTTCATTTTCACCACGATGTTTTGTGCCACCACATTTTTGCCTTGTGTTGTTTTCTCCGCGATGTTTTTGCCGTGATGTTTTCGGCTGTAACCATATGCATTCGTTTGCCTTAAAGTGTTAATAAATACAGGCCATGAAAACCTAATTATCTTAATTTACATTCCAAAGTGAGGCTTCCAGGTCTGAGAGTTAAATTGGACCATTATCACTTTGTAAAAATATGGCTACTTTAATGTTTAGATTTGATAACAGGGAACTAATTCTCAGACTTAACTTTTCCACAAAAGCCTTTATAAGGCTAATGGTGTATATCTTTGTTACACGTGAAGAAAAATTCCCAGCAGCATGCACTGTAAATACGGTGTGTAGAACGTCAAACAATTTATGAACGTGAATATGTAGAAGTTTTGTACACTTGTATAGAGCATGCCTTTTTGCTAAATGTAATTGCTGGCAGTTCCTCCATAAGACGTATAAAGTGATTTATCGTTATGTTTAAGACGACACAGAAACTTAAAAGACTCTCTTAAACTGAGTGAGTTGAACGGAAGACACACCTGGTGCTTAAAAATCAGCCAACATTTATGGCGAGAACACAACGTAGAATTTTTAAATTTAAAACTAAATCTAAGTATCTATTAGCCCAAAGCTACGCAGAGAAATAAACTCGCAAGTTGATTTTAACACTTATAACTTACACATAACTTACAACTAATATAACTTACATCGGCTTGAAAGTATTATTGGCAAGAATAATATAAAGACAGAAGCAACGTAGTATCGTCGCTTTCCGCAGGCAGAACACGATCTGTATAAACATGCTCAATAGCCTTCTGCAGGTAGAACACGCACTGTCTGAACAACCTCAAACCATCACTTAAATACATGCCAGCTAATTTGCATTCTGGCTCCAGCACCACAATACGCTCCAGTAAGAAAACGAAAAGATAAAAGAGACAGTGCAGATTCGGAAAAAAAAATAACTGGTTAATTAACATAAATAAACCCTACGCACTTCATAACAAATAAACATCATAGGGGAATAGTGCCTGTATACGCATGAAATATACAGCAAGAGATTTCTCTGCATAAATACATTTAAAATATAAACTAATCCTATAGACTAAAATATGGCCGGATGTCAGTTCGTCCCAAATACGCTTCTCGGCGAACAAAGTTCTGGAAATAATCATTTAAAGAAGACAATTTGTAATAGCACATCTTACTTTAACGTCATTATAGTCAAGTATAAAGAAATGATTTTTCGGAGAGGGTATTTCCAATGCATGAATATTTCAGTAAGCACATATCACTTGATATATTAATGGTATATATTAGGTAAAATCTCGTTTAGTAATATATTCACGCAGTTGTTTCTTCTGAGTCGTTAGAATTATTCCAAAGTAGATACATACTCACATTATCATAAATTAGTCCACAAATTTGTAAGTAGAATAAGATGAAACCTGTAAGATGAAACCTGTAATTAATTCAATGTATATATACTTTACGTATGTAATTTTTAAGAAAATATTATTATTTAAGTAGCATCATGTTTCATAAAACCTTGCTTCGCAATAAACGTGGTAAACAAACGATATTTTTTTGTCGCATTGGAAACTCATGAAAGTTTGCAGTAGAAGCTGCTTGTACATGTTTCTACCATCTCTGATTTAGGAGATTGAAATTCTAGATGCATAATTGTAGTATATGTGTTAAATGCATATATTGCATATCTCCGTGATAATTTCAAGTCGTTCTGTCAACAAACATGCAGGTAAACTTTAATTTTTATATAATATTGTGATATATAAGCTAATTTAGAAGTCAAACAACAAAAATCAGCGTTATATTTTCAAATTTTCACAGGACTAGTTTCGATGGTTTTACTGAACCACCATCCTGATCTGCAAAAGCGCAAATGAACGAGATAAGATATAATGATTAGATAAGATAAAAAAAGAACTAGTCCTGTGAAAATTTGAAAATATAACGCTGATTTTTTTTGTTTGACTTCTAAATTAATATTTGTTCGGCGTGTTATTGTGTCTTAATACATGAGCTAATTAGAAATGCATTAACATATCAAAATACAGATCGCATACTAGTATCTTGCTTGACGATAAAATGTAACAGAAGAAAAACGATAGGATACCAAGGCCATGTTTCCTGGAAAATTAAAATAAGGTGAATTAATTAAGTGAATAAATTAAAGTTAGAGGGCTAATTATTTAAAATTACATCCTCTGTCGACTTGAGGAACACAAAAAATGTCAGTATTTTGTATAGTCGCAATGGCTGGCAAAAATAGGGCGACACATCGCGGTATTGGAAGAAAGATGCCTTGAATAAGTGCCGTGACCTTGTTTATTCCACATGGCCAGTTTCACCTGATACAACCATGGGCGGCGCATTGAAAGCTCATTCGTTTGTAATCGGTGACTTATGTGTTCGATAGGCGGCATATCGACAGAATGGGTGGGTTGAGGAAGTAGTGAGTACTGGTGTGCAATGAAGACTTTGTATATCACTTGCTGTCGTGCATTGTCCTGTGGAAACTTGACCGCAGGTAAACCTTGAAAGTAAGGCTTCGTTCAGATGAGAGCTTTTTAATCATAATGCTTTGTGATTTAAGACGTAAAAGACATCGCGCTCCACCACACCTGTGTAACAGGTTTTAAGCCGCTGTCAATAAGGGAACGTAAAGTTTTGCATGCGTAAATTTGCAGCTTGCAGGCTTCCAGGCTTCAGTTATGTAGTGCTGTTTTCTGAGTGTGCCAACAATGCGCATTAAGCGGATGCGATAGTAAAATCGAGAGGTAGTGCAAACCATAACTTCGGTGACAAAACAGTAGGGTTATGCAAACTGAATGGATCACGATGTGCATCATCGCTGTGTCTTCAGACTCGTATATGACAGTCGTCGTATTGTGATTGACTGGGCTATCAATGCATATTATTCAGATGCGGTAGTACAATACAGTGGTACTCCAAAATATAACTTCAGGTGACAGTTAACATGGAGATGCATAATTAATGGATCTTGATGCTTTTCACAGCTGTGAATCTAGTCTCATGTCACCAGCTATCATCCTCGTGTTGAGGTCAGACATGAAATGTGTCTGAGAACATAATGTCATGCTGTTCACTTTTTCATGTCCGGCATTTAGTATTAAACTACAAACGAATACGATTAGGGTTTAAAGACAACGGCAACCGAAGCAGTGGACGCATTGAAATGATGCCCCTTCTTCGCATATGATGTCGAAGGTACATACTGATAAAGGCTATTATCAAACAGACAATACCCACATCATCGACTCATGATATTGCCGTGAGTCCCGTTTTAGCCATACGCAAAACAGATCTGTCATCTATTTCCGTGATGATATGAAAGCGAAGCAATCGTTTACATTGTCGATCCATCTATTCTTAATAAACCGATTTCATATTCGCATTACAGTGACATGATTACGTTCAACACGAAGCCCTACTTCTCTAAAGTATACTCTAGCGTCTCTGCGCGGCATATCTATTCTTCTGTCAAACTTAGAAACTGATTTATTAAATGCCTTATATTTTTAAACGAGGCATACTGAAAATTCTAGAAACAATAGAAAAACAAAAAACTCCAATACCTAACCAAATTACCGTTTTCCTTTTACAGTTATTCTAAGATGGCACTATTGAGCGCATGATTTTCATATATGCAGTTGTATTAAATATTTTGCATGGTTTATAAAGATATACGCATGAGGCAAATTCCACGCCTTTTTTATTTTTGTTCGTGATGCTGCGTTCTGTATGAACAGTAGCGTAAATATTCATTTAATAAAGTTGCTTATTTTTGCTCTTTGAGCTTACGACATGAAGCACGATTGTTTATTTGTTCATTTGATATTTCTGAAATCGGAATGCTATATTCGAATTAAAACACATTTCAATTACCGAAACCTAAATATGTGGAATTTAAAATATATTTATATCTTAGTATAATTCTCGCTCGTTTTAAAAACGCTTACGTATTTTCTTCTTTCCATAAATATTTTCTAATCCCAACGAATGATGTTCTCTTGGCCACAATTAATTATCTACTGACTTGAGAAATGTTTTGCGCAAGAATGCACAATTTCACGTTTATAGAATAAACATTTGTGTAAGCCCTTTTAAAAATTATGATATTATCTGCAACGTAAAAATTAAAATTTAAATAAAATGCTTTCTCTCTTGAAAGAGGAGCTCCATTTTAGTTATTTACTTTTTATGTGCACGTAATATTAAATTTTCTTAGCAATATATTAATTAAGTTGATTAATGAATTTGTGTTGTCGTTTAAACTGATTAATGCGAAACAAAATTAAAATCAAGGATGAAGCAGGTTTGCAGAAAAATCTCTTGATTGTTCATAATGAAGAACATTAAATTTTACTTAAATTTTATTATTTTTTTCTTATTCTTTATTTTTCATTTATATGAATAATCTTTTGGATTAAAAAGATTGTGAAAGTGTTAAAAGTTACGTTTATTTATATTCCCTTTTTAATTAAAATTTTATTCTAATTACATCATATAAATCAAGTGATTTTCAACATAAATGTAATTTCATGTTAAAGGAAAAAAATATTTAACGTATTTAAGGTATATTGGTAATTAATAACTGCTCCTTAATAATTTCTTATTCATAGTAATATTTTTCAAAATTTTTATAGGAAATATTCGAAGATGATAGCTTTATGTATAAGTTTATACCATATTTATCACACTTCGGTGATTTTAATTAAGATGTGATTTCGAAGTTCTGTGTTCAGATAAAAGTTGCGCTTGAGTTAGGAAACAAAAACTGTAGTTATTTAATCGCTAGAATCCTAAAACCATGAGTACTTAAAATAATGTTATCTAGAATTTTAAACTAAAGTTTGAATGATATTTTAGATATATGGGCAAATTCATTAAATAAATAATTTTATTGTATTAAATCGAACATATAATTTTCTCCTCAAATAAATGAATTTGTCTCTGGAGGTAAAATTGGAACTTAACGGAAACGACATTATTATGCTAGTATGGTGCTTAACATTCTTTTGGTATTTATGGTCTCTTGATAACTCGTTTTCTTTGTGACTCTGATACTACTATAATTATATGAACAGTAAATAATTCCAGTTATTTCATTCATTTGAAAAAGTGCATGATTTCTTTTGGCTGATTATATAAGCTTATATTGAGACCACCCATGAAGGTTGCTCTATATACCATTGTAATTTTTAATTAACAATCATCAGACTGTACCTCTTCTCCTGTATTAAATGAAATTCTTGTAATCGACTCATTGATAATAATACACGCGTTGTCATGTAGATAGGAGACAGGAGACCATCAATAGAGCAGCTGCACCATCTTTTTGACTTTCAGCTTTTGTGCTCTATTGATGGAAACTATCCACCATCCGCTATCAGCGGCATTTATTTGAAATAAAATTTTACAGAGTTATAATGAATATAAAAATATACATATGACATACAGAGGCTGTTTCCAATAAAGTTCATAACAAAAATATTAAGAGAATTGTTACATCTGTTGAAAAATTTATGTTTACAGATTTTTATATATTAATTTTGAAGAATAACCAAATTATATACTATAAAATATCATTATACATTTTAAAGAATTTAGACATATATAGTTTAGAAATATATAAGCCAAATTAAAAAAAATGAGAAAAACATTAAATATAGAAAAAAATAAATTAGTCTAGAAATAATTTAGTACAATGCAACATTTAGTAGTCTGTAACTGCAGAGATAAGTAAAAGGTAAAAGGTAGACAATCCTCGAGCATAAAAGTATGTCTTGAATATATGAAAAGAACAGTCCTTGAGATGTAGTCTTTAAATTTAAAATATTTGAGTAGTAATTAATTGAAGTCAAGATAATTGACATATAAACATGTACAATGATGAAGACAGTAAAATTAGAGAGGACGTATTTAGGATAATTAAATTTTCTACATTAATAAATTCAGGAAAATCATGATGATTTCATATTACACGAAGTTTTGAGGAAGGATGAATCCTTAGTTTACAGAAGTTCCCAAATGGGAGGGAGTAAGCTATGTAAATATTTACGGCGCTTTGAGATTGTCACAATTTAAAGATAGATAAGTTATAAGTGACTGCAATTTTTTACGAAGTATATTACTTTTCTTAAATTGCTTGAACCAAAGTGGAGCAGATGTTGCATTATATGGTTTAAGATGAAATTCTTTAGTAAATTCACAGTGAAACAGATAATGGTCTATTGTTCCATCGTGACCACAAATGCATTGGCTTGAAGAATGTAATCCAAATCTATGCAGGTAGAAAGGAAATGGACCATGACCTGTGAGTAGAATTGTGATTGCACGTTCAGTAGATATTAGATTTCTTGAAGGAGTTGGAATAAATAAAAAGGTGCGTCTGCCTGTCGTATCATAGATCCATTTTTCTTTCCAAAGGGTTTTGAGATCGTCTTCTAGTTCGTTATTCAAATATGACAGAGGATATGGTAGAAAATGTTGGGGAAGTGAAGGATTATTTGCTGCATATTTTGCCAATTGGTCTGTCACTTCATTGCCAGTTGTACCTCAGTGAGCTTTTGTCCATTTAAATTTTGGTCTGAGATTAAGTGTAAATAGAGATAGAAGATGATGTATGCGACGTACTATTGGTGATCTGCTATGGCCAATTATTGCAAAGATGCTGGATGCACTATCAGTAATTATGAAAAATGTCATGTAGATACTAGGAACAACTTTTTCAACACTACACTTACGTGCTTGAATTCTGAACTTACTGGATCAGTTATATAAATGAACAAACATATTACGCAGGAGGGATTTTAGTAAACTTTAAAAATGTTTTAATTATGCTGAACATATAGATAGATATAAACGGTTTTCAGTCTGACCATTTTTTTAAGAATCGATGATAATTTCCGAGTTACTTCTTAATAAATGGATTCTGATATTATGTTTGGTAAATCAAGAAAAGCAAAAACGACTAGCACAAAGATGATAGGGATGATTACAGTAACGAAAATTTTCGCCAAGAAATGAAATAGGCACTTGAATGGAGGACTAATCTGCGATTAAAATACTTAAATATAATAAAATACGACTTTGAGTTTCTTAATGTAATGTACGAAAATAAAAAAACCTGAAATACAATGTATGCATTAAGTGGATAACATTTCCATTTCATTTATGTATAAAAGTGTGTAATTATGTATTGTGATTCAATAATATGATTTTATTTTTAAATAATTTGAATTTCAAATTGCATTCAGTAATGTTTGAGATATTGTCTATGAAATATCTATGTTGGTCAAAGTAAAATATACATATATTTATAACACTATTCTAAATTTGCATATACCGAATTTTGGATTAAACCTTGAAACTTAACGGGCTTAATTCTATTTTATGTAGGACATTTCTATAAAAATATTTCCATGGCCTTTATTTTTGCCAGAATTGGTCACAAATATGTATTTCCAATGGAAAAAATGTAATATATGATGTAAATATTCATATTTCGGCATTTTAAAAATTTTTAATCTGTTTTGGATAATAGATCGTAGATTTTCCCAGTTCATGTCATTCTTTGATATTACTTTGTGCTTTACCAGCACGTAATGTTCTGCAATTTATCATGCTGTTACGTTTGGCCTACAGAAGTATTTTCAGACATGCATTTCATGTTTTCAAACACTAAAATTATATTAATAATATTCACATGAAACCACTTCACGTTCTTAATTTAATAGTCATGCAAAGCAATTTGTAGATTTACTACTATTTTGGATGAAGCTCATATTTATAATTTATGTTCTTACTATAAATTCTCCTTACCGTTTTCTCCCCAGAAATAAAAATGAGTTAGAGAATATTTAAGTTGAGGTTTTGGGATTGTGCTGAACAGATTTAAATATTTCACAATTCAATCACTATATGACCTCTGAATATTTGGAAAATATAATCTCTATCTTCAAGTATGTCTCTATCTTCCAGGCCGTGACATACGAGAGTCAGATACTTTGCGTCTTATTTTTTAGAGTAAATATATATTTTCTTAAACATAAACATGAAAACCGAAGGGATGTATAAATATTAGATTTCGGAATCGTTGCAAAATATAAATTTTAAATTTAAACGCCAAAACATAAGTATTTCCCAAAAGCATATAATTACAATCAACTATTGCAAAAATGAATGCCAAATAATTAGTTTCGAGGGCACTATGCATTGCAGTTTGGGACTGAATCGAAGCTAAAAACTAGATATAAATTTGCGTAACTCTATTGCAAATATACTCTTGTTTTTCGAAAAGTGCATAGTTTCAAAAATGATGGTAACATGCCAAAAGGTAATAGAAAATACTTTCTAATAGAATGGCTTAAACGTATGCCCTAATGAATGAGTAATACATGTACTTATGAATCTTCGGCTATTATATTAGTTGATATTGAATACTACGCTAAACGTATGGTTGTTTCTTTAATAATTGACTGGAAAGACAAAACGGTTTGTATAACGTTTAAAGCATCCTAATTTTGGATAAGAAAAATACAGCTTCCGTTTACCTTAATGCTAAGACTAAAGCAAAATCACCATGATATCACAGTACTTTAAATCAACGTGAGTTCACCGGCCAAAAAAAGATCATTGCTATATTTTATATACTACACTCATGTCCATAAATTAAGGATAATGCAAAATCAGGCAAAGGAAGAGTTAGAAGCAAAACAAATTTGACTTATTTGTAAAGCTCATTTATTAAACAAAAGGTAAAGAGCAAAAAACGGCGCTATATGTTTGATATTATTAAAAAAATTAGCGATTTTTTCTCCCTGGAGCAAATTACAAAAAAAACCTATTACAAAAAACCAATATTGCATGGTTGGTATGATTGTTAATACATTGTATGCCTCCCAGACGATGCAATACAGTCCGTACAACGCCTAGGCATGCTGAGTATCAAATTATCGATCTGATCTTGGGGGATATTACACCACTCAAAAAGCAATGTTCTCCGAAGTTCCGGTAGACATGTAGGAGGAGGTTAACGGGCTGAAACTCGTGGGCCAAGCATGTCCCACACGTGCTCTACTGGATTCAAGTCCGGTGAGAATGCTGGCCACTCCATACGGATGATATCCTCCGATTGAAGGCATTCGCTTACGATGTTTGCACGGTGAGGACGGGCGTTGTCATCCATAAACACAAATTGTGCGCCCATGGCGCCCCGAAACAAACGTACATGTTGTTCCAGAATGATGTCCCGATAGATTTGGCTTGTCATGGTTTCAATTTGAACATGCAGGTCAGTTCTGAAACCCAGAATAATTCCACCCCAAACGAGCACTCCTGCACCACCATAACGGCGGCGTTCAATGATGTTTTCTTGGTGGTAACGTATACCTGAAGCTGTCCATATGAAAGTCCGGCGAGAATCAGACTGCAAGATAAACCTAGACTCGTTGGAAAACATCACACAAGCCCACTGATGCGAAGTCCACAATGCATGCTCTCTACTCCAGGCTAATCGCAGGCGACAGTGAGTTGCAGTAAGTGGAACGCATCTGACAGGTCTACGAGCATATAGACCAATCTGCCCTAAGCATCTGTACACGGTCTGCCTTGAAATTGTCGTACCAGTGGCTGAAGAGAGTTGACGAGACAGGTCTGAGGCTGTGCTCCGCCTGTTTCTTTTGGCTGTAACTGCCAAATACCGGTCCTCATTCGGCGTTGTAACTCTGAGGTGACCTGTGCTGTAACGTCTACTCACATTACCATCATCTTCGAATCGTTGCCAAAGCCTGGAGATGACACTCTGGGCTATTCCAAGTTCGTCTGATACTTCCAGTTGGGTACGCCCACATTCCAAACGGCCGATAATTCTACCACGTAAAAAATCATCCAAATGCGTCCTTTGTGTCATAACTATTCGGTTATGTGTCATAACTATTTGGTTATTGCACTGAAATGCTTATAAAGCGCCTGCGAACAATTTTACTTCTTTTCCTGTATTCCTTATATATCACTCTCTTACACTCTCGTCATTGTGACGCACAACTGGTTACTTCTTGAAATTTGCATATGATTCTTGAAGATGTGTGTAGTGATTTTACAGGTGATATATTTATTTTAGAGTTCGATTTCCACGTGACTCCGAATTATCCTTAATTTATGGACATGAGTGTAGTTTGAAATCAAAATTATACATGTCAGTACCTTACGGAATGATTGGCGAGCATCTAAAAACAGTTTATACTAATAACGCGGGGAACTTATGTGCTGTATTTGTTTTCTTTCAGGGAATTAAGACATTGTTTGGCTTAAAAATTGATTTTTTAGTTTTGATTTTAGAAAAATAATGTTAATTTTGCTGTTTTTTAAAAAAAGAGTAGAAGGTGTTTACGCGTTATTAGAACGTTTACGGGGACGTTTAATGAATGTAAAATGTAATTTGAATTTTTTGAAATAATCAAGCGGATAGCTTTTGTTTCTGGACAAATAGTCTGCTTCCTGATTTTCGGGCAAATTTTCGGCAAATTTCCAGGGCTATTGTATTCCATTTCTTTCCACTACTTCCAGAATCGATTAATCGCGGTGGGGTATAGTATTGAAAGAGCTCATTTCAAGTGTAGAAAGAAGCATATTTAACAAGCGACATGCAGGTGATTTTGTAAGAATACGTTGAAAAGGTATATATGCAAAATCAGTGTCAGTCTTCATTTTTTTAAGGAATGCAATGGTACGTTTGGAAATATGATTTGTCGTCATTTGTCTTGATGGAGTTTCACTCTTTGAAAGTCGGAAATGGAATTTCTTCCATAAATATCAGACCTAAAACTTTCTCTTGATAGTATATTGATTTGATTTTAACACTTTTCAAAGACGTCTTATTTTTAAATTCTCATTGTAAGAGAATCCGTGTAGTTTTCCTACAGGGTATAATGCATTTTCTTCCTCGTGTGTAATGGTTAGCACACTTCGCACGCATTCGAGAGGACCAGCTTCGAATCCCGGTGAGGGCGTTGCTCATTTTTCACGTCAGCATAAAAAAAAACCTAATGCCCTTGCGGTCACTGAAGCCCTAGTTGCACGTACAATCGATGATAATGATGCATCTGGGGCTGTGAGTGCCGCTCTGACGATTGCTCAGTCTTCGCGTTCCGTCGTTTCTCAAGGCCTGCCGCTTTTTTCTTGATGCTGTGTGCGGCCATGGTTCACCCATTCCTGCCAACATCGTCTAATAGTGGCATCGCTCCTGCTCAAATGTCGAGCTATTTGCCGATAAGACCAACCGGCTTCTTTAAGACCAACTACACGACCTCTCTAAAAATTCTGACATCTGCGCATATCTTTCTAGCACCTGTATGCGAGGCATAGTTACTGTAGACCAGAGTACACGGAATGAAATTCGTGACGAATTTATGACCTGGAATTGTAATTTCTCCTCTTAAATATCCTGCCAGTTGCGCAGATCACATGCGCTGTAGCGACAACCGTTCATTCATTAACAGCCAAGATGTAAAATTTTGCATTTTCTGTCGAAACCTGTATGCACATCAATTTGTGTCCAATCTGCTTTATATCGTCTCGGTGCTTCGTTTTTTTTTGTCTAAAGAGTGCATATATATTTCTTCTTCGCAATGACCTGACTTTAGAAACACTATAAACAGTAGGCACAGTTTTCGGGTATTCGCTTGGAGTGTTCTTTCCAAGTAGAAGCAATGACTTGAGGTTTTCCTTTTCTGGTAAACAATGTTGCTTATTTGGACTTATAAAATTTTAATACCATGCTTTTTACGACTTACTTGAATTACGAAAAAAGAAAATATTTCTCTTCGAAAACAACAAAAACATATCCTTCAATCCACAGCTGGTTTACATGTAGCATTTCAAAGAAAAAAAATGTGCTAGACAGTACTTCTCATCACAAATATAAAATTTGTTGCCAGAAGCATTTATGCCAAAATATTTGCTTTTTTAAAACTAAAAATATCTAAACAGCCTCTGAATAACATATTTAGGTTTGAAGTAGTAGACACTTGGAAATTAAGATAAAATGTAAAAATTAGGACAGACATGCTCATTTTTAAAGACATTCTTTTTAAAGTGTGCCTTTAAATAGTTGGGACTGAGGCTTTTTAATATTTTTCTAATTATCATTCTCTGTTTATTCTAACAATATTATGCCTAAGCATTTCTATTCAAAATTACGACTTCTAGCAGCAAAAATACGTTTTAGAGATCTCAGTTTCGAGAATAATTAATTTGAGCATATTTATAAATGGATCAAAGGTTTCAGAAAGAGGTTTTTGGAGTAAAATTGCTGAAACTTAAAGAAGAGGATATAATTATAGGTTTTGAAAGACTTCAGTTTTTTAAATGATGTGTCGAAAATTTCGATGATTAATGAAGATGTACAGTAATACCTGTAAGAGATATCGAAAGATTGAGCAGATTCATTCTTCAAACGTGTAAGAATCAATTTTTAAATGACAAAGGAAACGTTGTCTTCTTATTCAAAATTATAACATGTTTATGATGCAAAATTGCAAATGTATCAATAGAACGTTTTTGTTCCTTATTTCCTTATATTCCTAACTCAAAATGAGTTTTATTTTAATATTCAGATATTTTTTTCTAAAATTCATTCCATAAAGCAAACTTTAAATTTTGTTTCACAATATTCCTTCTTTAAATGTATTGATTGAACCTATTCACCACCAAAATATAATGAATTATTTAGATCCTTATTTTGCTTATAAGTATGCTACATTTTATAAGATGAATTAAAAATTTTTTAACTCTATATGTGAAAATAGAAAGAGGTTCATTTAATTTTCTGAACATATCTGCAAAATTCAGTGCTAACTTGTAAAGATTCTATGCATAATGAACAGTTTACGTGTGTTTATGGGCGCTCATGTATCTGAAATCTGACATTTCAGGAACCCGTCTAGAATTTTTTCTCCAAAATGTAATATTGAGGATAAAAAAGAACTGTTTACTCTTACATAATAATAATAATGTTCAGCTTCAATGAATAAAATATTTTAAATCTGCAGTAAGTTTTACTACGATAACATTAAGCTTATTAATAAGGGAAATTTTTACGTTTTTCGCTGTCGAAAAGACGTACGTTTCGTACCTAAAGTGTGTATCATAATGGCACAAAAAACCAGAGCCTTTCTCTTATGCAATTGCATTCATTTAATATCTGTCAGCAAATGACAGATAACCTGCAAGATTTCTTCTGCTTAATATAATATATCCTTCTCCTTTAAATAATTATATAAATATTACATAATTAAATGACATGTCAGTTAAGAAAGATTATGTTTTCTAAGAACATTATTATTTCACCTGCACATTATTTAATCATTTTAAGCGACTTTTAAGTCTATTCCTATTTTAAAATGTTTAATTTTTTTACCCTACGTATTGTGATCTAAGATTCTAAGATAAGTATCTAATATTTATATCAGGATCTTTTTTCAACTTGATTGAGATTTTAAATTCTGTTTTTATAAATTCATACCTTTTGTAATATTTCTAAATTTTTTATAGAATATGCATTGCAGAGATAAAGGTTTGAATTTTTTCGTCAAATCTGGAAATTGATTCCCTCCCTATATATATAAGTATGAATACATTAATTTTATAGCATTCCATTTTTCTGATAAAATTGGAATATTTCCCCGTATGTACAGTATCTTAGGCTGCGTTCAGACGTTGGTATAAATGTCATAACTGATTTAAGCCGAGCACGTTGCTAGGTAACCAGACTTTGCTTCAACACAAAAACTGGTTAAGAGATTTTAACATAAAATTCGAAGTTTTCAACTTTCTGTCGATTTGGTATTAGTCGATCAAACCAGAGCGAACGCGCGAAACGTTTTGAAGGGGAATCTGTAGACACATCCACGCGTGCGCAAATTTAGCTTCTCTGATTGGCTACGGCTTTGACCCTGTCTCGCAGGTGTGAACGAAATTCCTGCATTTTATGCCGTATGATTGTGCCTCTGTGACATTTATACCACAGCCTGAAGGGAGCCTTATGTTATGGATCGAAGAATCATAGCAAAATCTAAAAGTTCAACAAGTACTCAAAGGGAGATTTCATTTAAATGTTGACACGTGCAGAATGTCAAATATTATTCATTACTTTGCAAATATTTAGAGCCTTACATGAATAAATGCCTCATTAGTCAAACCAGAACAATTAAAAAATACCAGTTTGCATTTAAAAAATGTACGTGGCAGCAAAGGAGAGAACAATACGTGGATTACATTTCCCATTTTATCCTTAAATGGCACGTGAAAAGAGCTAATATTAATAATCTTGTCTACCTCTACTGAGTATTAGTACGAGTAGAAAAGCCACGAAGGATTTCTTTATAAAAGTTTAATCGTTAACATTAAAAATGTTATATAGTTTTGTCTATTAATTATTTTTTGGTTTGATATGCTATGTTATCATGTATTACAATGACGTATGTTAGAAAGTACATGTTTCTTTCAAGTCCTTTCAGCCACAGCAACTCAAATGGTTATTTTTATGACTGAATATGCTTTACTCTATCACTATTTTCGTACATTGTTTATTCAGATCATTAAAACTATTGTATAAAGTATTTTTCACTTTTGAAGCCATATCTTATTATCAAATCTGGTAATTACAATTTAAATCTAAAACAAATTTGCTGGCTGAATTCATATTAATAATTTTTAAATTAATGCAAAAACAGCATATATGTAATTGTGCTGATTAATATTTTCGTAGTTTAAGGCGGTTTTATTACAGTTTCTTGGAATTTTATTGCTGCTTCAAAGACAAAAACCATTACCTTACACTGCCTTTACTTTCAACAATACACAAGTGTGTATTTCCCGAAACCAGGAGTAACCGGATTTCCGAGCGTGATGACTCCGAGGATACGATGAGCCATTTTAAAACCTATATTACTTCTATGATATCTAGTCAACCACATGAGATTTCAAAAACAAACCTTAATACTTACTCCTACCCAACATTTTAAGATTTTGTTACCAATTTTTGTTAAAAGTAGCCAATTTAAAGTGAATATAGACAATTGATCATTATGAGTTGAACTACATTAATTTACCCGATATTTAATTATTGAGTGGAGTAGGGAAAACGATTTCAAAGTAATGTCTGTATTCATTTAAGACCATCTTTGGAAATAATTAATAAAGTAAAACATTTGCACTGTTTCAGCCAGCCTATTCATCGGAACTTGAATCCAGGTCGAAATATTAGTATTCAGAAATTTCATTGATCAGTTATATTGCAAGGGCCGATAAAAAACGAATACGAGTTAACAAAAACGTAACCAAAAATGCGAAGATTTATCGGAGGTATGTTTTCAGCTATATTTGTGTTTACATAAAGGTTATCTTCAGTCTATAGATTATCCAACCTACAATTAATCAACCTTTTCGTTTTCACCTTACATAAAACATGCATTCATACATACATGTGGTTCCGAATGAGAATAGAATTTGTATTCTATAATCAATCGATTTAGGCCATTTCTCTTATTTAATGTTTTTCCAAATATCAACAGCTGACAGTTTCAGTGACATCTAATAACCGTCTTTAAAAATGTACTGTGAATTCTTTGTTCTTAGAAAACAGAATGTATGAAATTTAAGAACATAAGGACTTTTACTGCAGCTTGTAACCGCCATAAGTTCTGATAGATTTGTTGCAGTCGTGGAACACACAGAGTCTAGTAATCAGTTCTGTTTTATGTAAAGAAATAGTTCGGATTCTAGAGTGAGGTTACAGTGGGAAATAAATTCATAATACAATTATTCATATAATGGGATCATATGAAATTTTTAATGGATAATGAATATTTATAAATTGCTGTATTGGGAAACATTTTGGTCATTGATTAAAGGGGGAAATTAAATTTGGACATATTAACTATCCAAAGGTCACTGACTTTTAACATTATGTATAGCTCTATTGATATAAGAGGACTGACATTTTGGAAAACAGATATCATGAACTTTAAATATCAATGTAGTTAATTATAGCACCAAAATTCTATTCTCATTTGTAAGCATATGCATGTTTTATGTAAAGTGAAAGGGAAAAGGTTGACTAAATGAAGGTTGAATAATCTAGAATCTGTGTTTTGAACATTCTTGAAAGAATATACTCAATAGAATATTCTCAGTGGTTTAAAATATTCTCAGAAAAATCTTGTCATGCCTTTCTTTCAACAGATTATAATAAACGTTTGTTTCAGTCTTCTCAAAGGTCACAGCTATCGTATTGCAAATTTACATCATAGAATATTGGTTGTTTCACTTTGCATCTTATGAGATGCTGGAAAACATTTATTTTATGTGATTCTGGACATAAGACTGCATTTTATGCGATTCTAGATATTTGTTTTGATTGAAATAGATAAACATTTGAACGTGCATAGGCGGCTGAATAATATCATTTACCATAATTAAAATATGGTGAAGAATAGCATCCTCATACGATGCGAAAACCATTATTTTTGGCGTTTTGCACCAATAACTCTGTTTTTAGTTACTACGAACATTACTCTAAGTTTATTTATTAATTAGGAATATTAAAATGTAAGATTTTAAATTTAAGTTAATCACATAATAAAACAAGACATTTTTTAAATGGAAGACATAATTAAAAACAAATAATTTTTTTTAGTTCATCGTTTTGAGGTTTTTGTACTTTTTATTTGTTATTACATGGAAACGGGATTTTGTTATACTTTTACTCTTCTTTCTAATCCTATTTTCGGAGAGATATAAATAAAGCAAAACTCTCTTTCGGAAGCTAATTCTAAATTTCAGTTTCAAATTTCCTGCTCCTTTAATGTCGCTCAGAGTAATAAAATTTTCGTAATTCCGTTTTTGGATGTGCAGATACAACAAGAATGTTTATGAGCTCAAACAAGTAGAAATCATCCACTCATTTGAATAAGGAAAATGGTTTTTTACGATTCATTGCAGACTTTGTATTAAAAGATTTCTTTCTTAAGCGGATGATAGTTCTCTAATGCAAAATCTCGCTGAGCTCATACTGAGAATGAAATGCATAGCTTAAAAAGATTTTGCTTCGTTCTAAGCGTTTGTACTGAATCTGAAGCATCTAATCTAAGATGAAGGAAAGCAGAAGTTTCTATGGTGAATAGGTTTTTCATGCACTGAAAGGAAAAAAAATATACAATGGGCAGGATTTCAATGTTGATGGTATAATTTTACAGAAAGAAAAGCATTTTCCATTTCTTTCCTAATAGAGATTCTGGAGAGTTTTTTCCAAAGAAATTTCCCAGCATATATTGTATTGGATAGGCTAGATGCTTAAGATATTTCTACAATTTGCTTGCTTTTGTTGCGATGGAACAATTTGATTTATGCTTTTGTCTGTTTGCGTGCAATTTAATGAAACGTAGACCTAAGGGAAAAAACACTACTTATTTCTAATATTTCAAATTCTAACTGCAGACAAATGATGGTAATTTAAACTAATCTAAATTTCACAATGTTTCAAATTAGTACGTGAGAAGCATGGAATACTGCTCAAAAGACAGATCATTATTTACTCTTGGGCGTAGTCTTTCATATTTCAAATTAAACGCATTCGGACAGTCAAAAACCTACTACATAGCATTTGCAAAGTATATAAGAAATATCTATTTATGCTTTAAATAAGCAGACACTCTGTGCTACTGAAAGCAGTGGAGATAATGTGCTATTAAAGATTATACACAACCTAAAAACTAAACAAAAAAACAAAAAATCTAGGTCTTTCAAATTTTTTTTTCTATTCCAAAACATAAGAAAAGTTTAATCTTTAGCAAAAAAGCCCAGAACTAAATATGTTAATGACATTTTCTTTTAATATTTTCCCCAACAGCGGCCAAACAGTAAATTTTTGAACGCTTGATAGTTGAAACTGGTCTCAAATATCTTCAAATTGGCTGGCTGTATCTCAGCTTCCTGGTTTCCCCCAAGTGAAGGTTGGATATGAGTCTGTTTTACTGACCTTTCTTCACGAATCCACCACTTAAATTAGGCAGGTATCCCTGGAGTACGTTGAGGTAATACAAATTAGTTACACTCTTATATTCTTCTAGCAATAATGGCTATCATCGTTTCTCTGCCAAATTCGATAATTTATATAACTCGGAATTTTTAAGGATACATCTGGTGACATGTTTCTTTTTTATACGAATTGATTTATGAATATTTCCGAAGAGCCATAATGTAATGCTGTCGTCGCTGATACAAATTCGGAACTGAAGGTTGCTGGAATTCATAAATTCTGCTATTAAAAAATTCCTGGAATTCATACACTATTATCATTATTATACTACAGTTCCATGTTTGGTAAACTTAGATTTCACAAGTAGAGAATAGTTCTTTTCATCATTATCATGGGGAAAGAGCTGGCTCGTATAGATTCTGAAAATGAAACAGTTGCATGGGAATGACTTTGAGGAACAGTCTGTTGCTCTTATTGTTTTTGTAGTTCTGTTTGATACTTAACCTTCTACGTGCATGCCACTTTTTTTAGATTCTTTGTCGTCAGTAAATAACTGGTACTACCTCAAGATCTATAATAACTTGCAGATGCATTCCTATACACCTAGAAGATCATTTGAAGAACTGTAGACATAGAGTAGCTTTTGACAAAACGTAATGTTTGTTCTCTAAAGTAATGGATATCCAACTAAATTCAATCGCTTCTTGCATATCACCAAGGCATAATAATTTTGTTTGAAGCCCACCATGAACTGTGTTTTAGGTACCACCTGCCGAAGGTAACGTGAGATCTGGAAAATTTTATGACGTAATGCTGTCTAACCCGTGTCATATGTGCATCAGCAGTAAACGTTATCTCAGGCCCGTTTGTGTCATATATGAATCGCCGTTTTGCACTCTGTGGCCGAGCGTACCACATATGACGTTTTAAAGGGAACGTTCAATTAGTATTATTATTGCCACTATACGTAACTATATGTCTGATATGATGAAATTTATCGAAATGCGAAGCATGTTGGCCTTCATTTCTACACAATATTTCTTTTTTTATTTTTGGTATTTTGTTTCGGAATGAGAGTGAAATTCGTGAGTACTGAAGTACTATGTATTGGCCTTTTAACTACTTCAGTTTGTATGGTTTATCCTAAGTTTATAACAGTTACTTTAATTTTGTCACACTTTCCTGTCTCTCCTAATTTCAGCTTACAATTTCCTCCTAGAATGTATTTTCAGAAACGCGTTTAATGCAAATTAGTAAGAGCAGTATTTAAGTCGCTGTTTCACTTACTTCATTAGAGAGACAGATTTTCTGACTAGCGCGAGTTTGCGTTTGAGCTATGTCTCTCTCTACGCTCGGCCCTTGATAGTTTCGCCTACTTAATTGAGATTTAGGCTCAAACTACTTCGAATTCTAATATCTTCGACTGTATCTTTTTAGTTAAGCATTAGTTAAGTTTTAATTCTTATTACTTTAAGTTCAAGCCCAAGTGGAGGCTTTGCTGTACGCTCTGAGATATGAACCGACTGTGTTAACTCTTATTTCGAGAAATAAAGGGTAATTAAACCTTCTTGAGTTTTAGATCTCTGTTCACACAATTATTCTATTCGTGTATCGGTGTAAGAGGTTCTCCACATTTATCTGTTAAATAAAAGGGTGGAACCCCACAAGTTGATAAACATAAATGCACGTGTTATCGATGATTTGAAATATTTGTTTTTCGTCTATAGAAGGCTAGACGTTTTATCGGTTTAGAGATTTTATATATAGCTTTTGTTTTTCGCCTCCCTCACATGAAGACGAATTTAGCATAGCAGTTTACACCTAAATGCCAATTAAATACAAAAACGGTATTTAATGAAAGAGTTTAGACGGATGATGAATGAGTCTGTTTCCCACACTGATGACAGTGATGATATATTTAGTAGAATTAGGAAGTAATAGTTACAAAAATTCTAATACGGACATATTTATTGGTTTATATATATATTATTTTCAAAATTCATACATGCTGGTTTTTTATGAAAAAGATTTTTTATAATTTTTATTTTTATTAATGCGTTAATATATTCTTTTATTAGGATTCCGGAAGATATTTAAAGAAAACTACGTTTCTGAAGCATTGAATGATGCTAGAGCATTATCAGACATATCTTTATATTTTTGGGATGAATAACTTGGATAAATTGGATTATAATTTAAGCATAATTTAAATTTCTTCCTCTCAGGAAACTGGCTTTTGGATAGATGTCAACAAGAGCCAGCAGTAGGATATAAGAATATTATTTTGCAAATTTAAAAATAGGCAGTAATAAGAGATATATTATTATTTTTTTACTCCTCAGTACAGTCCTTAACTTAAAAAGATAAAACTTTTCTAGTAAATCGAATATACAAAAAGCTTATCAAAAGTATAAATAAATTGCATTAAAAGTATACAAAATTGTACAAAAATTATGAGAAATCTCTGATTTAATGTTAGTAGGAGAGGCAGCCTAGTGTATCATTTGGAAAATATTCTAGTGGTTATATATGCATTACTAGAACCTACTTACATTTCACTTCATAAAATCTCTGGGTTGAGAAAAAGGAGGGTAATGATTTGCCTGCAGGGCATAATAAAATGTTTTCGACGTGCTCAGATTTCCGATTAGGATACTAGATTTTTAGTCACGTAAAATAGGCATAACATTGCATAATCAAAGGGAAATAGCTTTATTATGTTTGCAATTACACTGAATTCTTTACTTATGTGTTATGCCTAACTGAAGCAAACACTAGACATTTTGTGTGTTACGATAAGTATAATCGAAATACGTATTGAATTCAAAAAGATTCAGTGAGAATGAGTAATGAAATGTATTTATCGGTAACGACTAAATTCAAAGCATTTCCAAATATTGAAGCATATTTGGTTACATTGTAAGGTTTTAGTTAAACTAACCAAGTTTATTTTAATTTAAATCTTTTCTATCTCCTCTCTGCTTCAACTTCCTGTCAGAAGAAGCGCGCGTTTTTAGCTTATGCTAATTTTTGAAGTTCAGCCAAGCACTATTTAAGACAGAGGTAGAAACCTCTCGGTGTGTGAGAGCTTTGCCTCAGATCACGGTCACGCTGCTAAACGTTCGCCTGACCAGCTAGCAGTTTAAATTTATAAGCCATAGTGCTTACTACGTGATTGCATTGTAAAATAAATTAAAGTGCGGTAGTATTTAGTATACCTTGCTACGCACCCTTTTAGATAGAGGCCAACTTCCGCGAATTGCTCTGCGAAGCAAAGTTTAATTAAGTTCTATTTTAGGTTTAGTATTTAAATTTATTTGATTGTTAAGTTCGACCAAAGTTTGGTCTGTTACGTTCTGTATCTCTCCCGAATTGGGAGGTTTGTATTTAATAGTGAGTGAATAAAAGAGGATTTCAAATCCCTTCACGTGCAGTTATTCTCCAGCCCAGCAGTTACATCAGAACATAGCGTACCTTCCGCTCCCTGTTCCAGTTCAGGACTTAGAACGTAAAACGGACTTAGAACCCTATCACAGAATTTACCATGTTCTCAAAGAATACACACAGAATACTCAGTCCTGATAGTGGCGCCCGCACAGAAAGAAGAGGATGGCCTCAGCAACAAGAAGACGAACCTGAGACACCTGCTGTACCTGTCCAGAATCCTGAGATAGCACCTCCTGGCATAGAAGGATTCGGCTACATCGTACAAACCATGCGAGCAGCCATGAAGCCAGCGGCAAGTTTTGACGGCAAGACAGCCGTAATCAATTTCCTGGAAAAGCTAGACTCCCACTTCATGCTATATCCAGTCCACGAATTTCAGAAAGTCGCTCTTGCTACCAGCGCTTTGAAGGGCCAAGCGCTAAGTTGGTTCAAGTGCATCGGAAAGAATCTCTTGGGGGAACCAGGAAGCCCCACATACACGTATGAAAATTTCAAGAATTCTCTAGTGAAAGCATTCCCTGTGGTGCGAGATCGAGCCAGATTGGAAGCTGAACTGTTTAGCCGATACCAAGAAAGAATAGAAGATTTGTCTAATTTTATTTTGAGGAAAATTCAAGTTTTCAAGCTTTTGTATGGAAGTCGCCCGGATCCTGAAATTATTCAAGTTATACTTCCTAGGCTACTGCCCCAAGTTCAAGATTTCATCGAACTAAGAAATCCAACAACATTAGACAGATTATTTGAGCTCGCGGTACAATTTGAAAGCCGAAGAACAGCCGACAACGAACGACGACGCCAATTTGAGCGAAGAAGTCAGTGGAGTTCGCCAAGACCGCAGCAAAAGCAAAATCAAAGTTACGGGAATAAGGCGAAGCAATGGCCGAAGAAAGATGTGTCTCCTAAAGCGAGCGGCGAACGAAGGGAATTTAATAGAAGAACAAGCAAAGATTCCGAGGGCAACCAGAAGAAAAAGAATTTAAACTAAGAGGGATTTCTTCGAGGAAGGTGAAGAAGTCCGAAGCAGCGCAAAACCCTTCCAAAATCAATTTAAACACCGTGGTCGTTAAGAATTTGAGTTTGCCGAAGATTGAAGTTCTAATCAACAACATACCGGCGACAGCCCTCTTGGATACAGGAGCCCAAAGCAGCTTCGTATCGGAAAGATTCTTTAAGAAGCACTTTCGACGTTACAGAATTTTTAGTGCAAGAGACACGGATGTCATAGCGGCCCAAGGAGAAAAATGTAGCTGTTTAGGAAAAGTACCATTGTTCGTGCGTATCAACAACGAACAGGTAAGAATCCTGTTTTATATTGTGCGTAACCTGCAGACTTGTATTATTCTAGGTGTGGACTTTTTTAGTTTGGCAGAAGCAAAAATTGATTTCAAGGGGGGAGAACTAACATTAAATATGAAGCCAATTGAAGCGAAGAATGATAAGCCCCCGCAGCTGGACTTGGAACATTTACAAGCAGAGGAAAAAGAGAAAATCCAAGGTCTGGTAAGTCACTTTGCGAATTTATTTAGTGATGTACCAGGCTTTACGCAGGTGGTGAACCACGACATTGACACGGGGGACGCTCAGCCAGTTAGGCAAAAGCCATATAGATATGATAGGACAAAAGAGGAAATAATTGAACATCATATTAAAGAGATGTTAAAGAATAAAATCATCACGCCAATTTCTAGCAGTTATGCTAGCCCCGTTGTCCTGTGTAAGAAAAATAATGATTACCCGATTACGCACCCGAAGCGGTGGCGTTTTGCTATAGATTATCGCAAGTTAAATTCAGTTACAAAATATCCTGTATATCCGTTGCCGATAATTGAAGAAATTATTCGAAATATTTCGTCTACAAAATACATGACTACATTAGATCTCACGAGTGGCTATTTTCAGATTGGGGTAAAACCCGAGGACGTACACAAAACCGCGTTCATAACGAAATCTGGTACGTACGCATTTCTTAGAATGCCGTTCGGATTATCCGGCGCGCCGGCAACGTTCCAAAGATGTATGGACATCGTCTTAAGACCAGTCCTTGGTAAAAGCACTTTCATATATTTAGACGATATTATAATTACGAGTAGTACTCTAGAACAACACTTACAAGATTTAAGAAAAGTATTTTCATTGTTAAACGAAGCTGGTTTAAAGATAAATGCGTCTAAATGTAAATTTGCCGCAAAAGAGTTACGTTATTTAGGATTTAAAATTTCCCAAAAGGGAATCGAAACGGATCAGTCAAAAATAGTAGCCATTAGAAATTATCCTGTTCCTAAAACAGCGAAGAAATTATCGTCGTTTCTCGGGATGTGTTCATATTACCGGGCTTTCATTAAAGACTTTGCAAAAATAGCTGAGCCACTGCTAAAGTTGAAAAGAAAAAAAGCTAGGTTTTCGTGGTCAGCAGAAGCCAACTTGGCGTTTCAAAAATTGAAAGACGCATTGACTCAAGCTCCCGTCTTAAAATTTCCAGAAGGGGATAAGGGATTAGAGATTTCAGCGGACGCTTCAGATTTCGCGATTGGTGCAGTGCTTTCCCAAAATGGTCAGCCCGTGGCTTTTTTCAGCCGAACATTAAATGAAACCCAAAGAAACTATTCCGCAACAGAGAGAGAAACTCTCGCAGTGTTAGCATCAGTACAGAAATTTCGTGTGTTCTTTGGAAGTTCTCCAGTAACTGTATATACCGACCACGCGGCGGTCACTAGACTCTATTCTGGAAAAAATTTATCACCCAGATTAATAAGGTGGGCTCTCAAATTACAGGAATATAACCTAATAATTAAACATACGCCGGGAAAAGAAAATGTTGTGGCAGATGCTTTAAGCAGAATTAACTTAGATGAAAATGGAAGTGTAATTAAGATAGCCATGTTAACATCCAAAGTATTAGATTCTCGTGAAACAGTAATAGCCGAACTCAAAAAAGATCCGGAGTTCAAAAATATATACAATTATTTGGCCGACCCTGAGAATTTCAATCATCCGGATATTGTGCCGATAAGAAATAGGGCCGAAAATTACGAATTAATTGACGGACTGTTATTCTATACGAAAGCTACTAATGAGAATCATGAATATAGACCGGTTATCCCAGCTAGCATGAGGTTGAATGTATTAGAAGAGTTGCATGATTGTGCCATTTCGGCTCATTTAGGTATAAGAAAAACTGTTCAGAGAGTTCGCGAGGCAGTTTTCTTTCCAGAACTGCAAAAGTTTACTAGGGCGTATGTCCAGTCGTGCCCAACATGTCAATTAAATAATTATGTTAATTTCCGCCCGGCCGGGTTCCTAAATAGTATTAAATCAGAATTCCCAAATCAAATAATAGGCATCGATTTACTTGGACCTTACCCTCGAAGTAAAGTTAATAAAAGCCGATATCTTTTAGTTATAGTGGATCATTTTAGCAAATGGTTAGAGTTAATTCCGTTAAAACGCGCGTCTGCAAAAATTGTAGTAGATTCAATTCTAAATAAGTATATTTTAAAATACGGGGCGCCCCTAAAAGTTATTTCAGACAATGGTCCTCAGTTTGTTAGTAAAATGTTTGAGGAAATGTGTGCAAAACTGGGCATACGTCATCTAAAGATGGTCCCGTATCGTCCGCAGTCAAACATAGCGGAACGGGTGAATAGAAATGTAGTGAAAATAATTCGTAGTTATGTGAAAAACTATCACTCTACCTGGGATAGCCATATAAATGAATTTGCATTTGCCCTTAGGACCGCCAAACACGATACTACACAAAAAACACCCGCTGAACTCTTCTTAGGAAGAAAGATCTTGACCCCCCTAGATAAACTGTTCTTTGTACAGGAAAGGGCAGAAGAATTTAAAATGAGTGATATACAAAAGTTAATACGGGAAGCGACGGAAAATATAGAAATGGCCCAAAGAAAACAGAAATTGTACTATGACCTAAAAAGAAGAGAGGTCAAGTACAATGTGGGAGATGAAGTGTTGAAGATTAAACACAACTTGTCAAATGCCCCAGAGGAAAAGGTGGGGAAATTTTTTCCGCGTTTTGAAGGCCCGTTCACAATTGAACAAATTACGGGGGCAGTGGTTATATTAAAAAGAAATGATGGTCAAACGCTCAAAGCGAATGTGGACCAAATAAAACCGTTCTATAATCGCAGCAAAATGGCTGTATTTAAAGATTCGTTTCAGGATCCGAGGCAATCGACTAGCCAGGAAGATATACGTCAGCAAAAACAGCAGGAACCAGCTACAACGGCATCGAAATGTCAGAAGAAGAAAGCTCCCCCCCAACAAAGAAATAAGAACCAAAAAGGTGGTTTCAAAAGAAAGTCTCACGATGCAGGTGAACAAATCTACGAACGGAATTACGAGCGCACCAAGAGAAGAAAGCAGAATGGGCAAGGGAAGCCCAATGTATCCAAAAGAACTGTGGAATCATCGGACAGGTGCCTGAGAAGCAAGAAACGTCGATTGCAGCCTGAGAATCAACTTCCCGAATACAGCAGGAACCAGGACAAGCAACGAGCAAGGGCCCAGGAGAGAAGGGCCCAGTCCACCAAACGTCCAGCGGAGCAACCTCCTCTACAAAGGAAATTGCCGAGGATACAACGACGGAATTTCAAAAGAAAAAGAGACGAGCAGGCTCCGAAAGAACAACGAAAAACGAGGAAACTGAACCAGGCCACAACTTACTCAAGTTTTAAAGATTGGGCCAAGAAAAGGATGGACGATCATAATAAGATAAGTACAATTTCGTATTCAAAAGTTTAGTTAATTTTTGAGTATACTGCAAGTTGCAGGACTGATTTTACCTCAAGCGAGGTTGACTTTTACGCCAAGTGAGCGATAAGTTCTCATATGGAAAGTAAAATGTTTTGTTAAAAGAAATTGTAATTCTTAAAGATTTAAAATTACTTAATTTTGTAAATAGATTAATTCTGTAAAAGCAATGAATTGCTGAAAAGAATATGTTAACTAAATGATTTTGTACGACGCTTTGTCTAAAGACTTGTAAAATGTCTAGAATGAAAATTCGGAAAATTGAAAAACACGATTTAGTCTGTAGACTATTAATTCAATGTAATTTGATATTTCAAGAAAGTACCTTGAGAAAGGAATAGGAAGCACTTGCTGTAAGCTTAGAAATTTAACCTATATTTCTGTAAGCTTAGAAATTTAACTTCTATTTGCATTTCAGGATTGCTGTGAAATTGTTAATGTGTTATGAAATGTAACAAATAATATTATGCTAGCAATGCACGTTAAGTGCAATATTAATGTGAATGTTGTGTGCAAACTGCGAATTTGTATGCATGAAAAGTTAAAGATTCACTATTTTAGAATGCAAGTGTTAATTAGGCTCTCCACCAAATACACTTAAAGTGTTAGACATAAAGCTAGTGAGAACCTTAGGATTAGCTGGTTATAGGGCGTTTTTTTCAGGTCTCGTATGTCAAGTTCTAACTAATGTTAGTCGATTGTAGGTGGAAGAGTTGAACACCCCCGAACACATAAAAACCCGCAATGGCGGTTTGCTTTACATCCAACACCGGTGAGAGAGCATACGGGGGAAGAATTTAATTGTGCTTGAATGATAATGTGTGTGTGCAAAATTACACAGAAAAAAAAAAAAAGGATTTGTACCACTTAGAATTATTCTGTTATTATGTCATACTAAAGTTGTTTTCCTTCCAGATTTTGCTGGAAGGAGTAAGACTGTTTGAAGAATAAGACTTGAAAAAAAAAATGTTGAAGATTGTTGTTCCAGAAAATTTCGTCTGTATTTTACACAAACATATATTGCCTTGTAAGAGTTGGCCTAAGTTTAGAACAGTGAAATTTTCGACTATTTAGAATTGCTAGTTTTCAACATGGTCCGTTTGGACCAAAGTAGTTTAACTATCGCAATTCTGGCGGGAAGTATGTAAGGTTTTAGTTAAACTAACCAAGTTTATTTTAATTTAAATCTTTTCTATCTCCTCTCTGCTTCAACTTCCTGTCAGAAGAAGCGCGCGTTTTTAGCTTATGCTAATTTTTGAAGTTCAGCCAAGCACTATTTAAGCCAGAGGTAGAAACCTCTCGGTGTGTGAGAGCTTTGCCTCAGATCACGGTCACGCTGCTCAACGTTCGCCTGACCAGCTAGCAGTTTAAATTTATAAGCCATAGTGCTTACTACGTGATTGCATTGTAAAATAAATTAAAGTGCGGTAGTATTTAGTATACCTTGCTACGCACCCTTTTAGATAGAGGCCAACTTCCGCGAATTGCTCTGCGAAGCAAAGTTTAATTTAAGTTCTATTTTAATTTATTTAAATTTATTTGATTGTTAAGTTCGACCAAAGTGTGGTCTGTTACGTTCTGTATCTCTCCCGAATTGGGAGGTTTGTATTTAATAGTGAGTGAATAAAAGAAGATTTCAAATCCCTTCACGTGCAGTTATTCTCCAGCCCAGCAGTTACATCAGAACATAGCGTACCTTCCGCTCCCTGTTCCAGTTCAGGACTTAGAACGTAAGGATAAGAACCCTATCACAGAATTTACCATGTTCTCAAAGAATACACACAGAATACTCAGTCCTGATAACATAAATATTCATGCAACCAAAAATTTGTATGCTTAAAGGACACGTAAATTTTTCAAGAGATTTAATTCGCGTAATTAATAGCGTTCTTTTGATAATTTTAACTGGTTTAGTTCAAAATAGCTTCTTCTACATATGAGTAGTCAATTATTCAATTTTTCTAAATCACTGCAGCAGACAGTTTCAGTTCTTAATTTTATTGAACAAGGAAATTTCTAATCTAATACTCGTGTTCTAAGTACAGGGTGGTTATAATTAAAGTGTCAGTATTCAGATCCCTCTAGAACTCGGTCTGCTTATCAGATTTTCATGAAACTTGGGATATATATTATATGGGGAAAAGATTTCTGTAATAAAATGATAAAATGATAGTTCAAATTTCTCTTAGATATTGAAAGAATTCATAGAGAATCCGCTGTAACACTTTATTAAATACTTAAACAAGTGAAGTGAAATAAAATAGATAATATGCTTATGTTATGTATTATTATTTACTTTACTACTCAGTACAGTCCTTAACTTAAAAGATAAAACTTTAATAGTAAAATGAATATACAAAAAGCTTATCAAAAATATAAATAAATTGCATTAAAAGTAAACCAAATTGTATACAAATTGCATTAAATGAATTTATGGTTAATAGACTATTTCTAGTAGCTTTAAATAGCTTCTTTTACATGTGAGTAGTCAATTATTCAATTTTTCTAAATCACATCAGCTCACAGTTTCAGTTCTTAATTTTATTCAACAAGGAAATTTCTAACCTAATACTCGTGTTCTAAGTACAGGGGGGTTATAATTAAAGTATCCGTATTCAGATCCCTCTAGAACTCGGTCTGCTTATCGGATTTTGATGGAACTTGGGATATATGTTATATGGACTATGGGGAAAAGATTTCTGCAATAAAATGATATTTCAAATTTTGACCACCAGATGGCAATTTTCAAAACGTTTTATGCAAATTGGTCAAACCTGTAAAGAAACTTGCAATGAGAGCCAGAAAATCATTCTGCGTGCCTTTATTATCGTTAATCATGAACTTACAGAAGAAAGACCCAGCTGTATTGGTAAAACTGTTTTATCAGACCACTGTTTTCCTGCAAGATGGAACAACTGCCCACACTGGGTGCCAATCAAAGAACTGTTTCGTGCAAACTTTGGCAAGATTCGTGTAATATCCAGAGCTTTTCCGGATGCTTGGCCTCATCGTTCACCCGACTTACACCCCTGTGATTTCTGGTTGTTGGGATTCCTAAAAGAAAGTGTTTATGGAGGAGTAATTAGGACTTTACCTGAGTTGAAAGCCAACATTATACACCATCTTGCTGAAATCCTTCAAGAGTTATTTCCCGCTACCATCGAACACGCTATAATGCGCTTTCAACACGTAATTGATGTCAATGGAGAACACACTAAGCACATTCTATAATTCAATAAATTTGAATCATTCTGGCAGATTTTTTGTCCGTCTTTGGGTGCCACAATTGCCCCTGGTGGTCAAAAATTGAAATATTTTTATTGCAAAAATCGTTTCCCCATAGTCCATATAATACATATACCAAATTTCGTCAAAAATGAATAAAAAAGAACGGGTTCTAGAGTGGTCTAAATAGGGTTACTTTAATTATAACCATCTTGTACAAAATTCGTCCATTAATCCATTAGGTGGCTAAACGTTGAGGCTTTGCTTTTTAAGTTAGCATGTACTGGGAAGCTGGCTTCAGTAATGCATCTGAATTACAACATTGCTTACTATTTAAACTCAAATTAATTAGTATTGTGATAAAACTAACATGCTAATTAAAATGAAATACATAAGCTGTCATTGCTTCGAAATAAGAATATTTATAAAAGTATTTATACAATATATCCATATCTTATGTATTTAATGTTTTACTTTTATTTCATATTTTACTATTTATTTCATATTTTAGAATTTATTTTGGAACCATTCTCTTACAAAATGTTTTTAAAATACTTTGTTTAAACATAAATAAAAAACAAAAATAACGACAACAAGAAGTGCTTATGTTTGGTTCTATAAATTATCTTCCCTTTTGAAATGGATTTCATCACTTTTAGAGGCAATTTCGTATTTTCATGCAGTAGCTTTTTGAATAATTTGCTTTCCAAAATGAAACTTCAAGATGATTGTGGTTTGAATAATATGTGCTTAATCTGAAAAACATCAACTATCTGCTATACCAATGAAACTTTGTCGTTGAAAATTCAAGTCATAAACTCATATGTGCAGCAAGCTTAAATTACTTTAAAGATAGAGCCAGATTATTTTTGTCATTCGTATAAAATTTAGTTCAGAGAAATGAAAGCAAAACAGTTGTTTCTATTTTATTTCCATTAGAGCACATTCCTTATTTTCAATGGATACATTTTTGAGCACTTTTATTTCCAATATAGGGCTTCAAGATGATTATTGTTTGAGTAATATGTATTTACTATTAAAAATTAGACCGCTCTGCAGATAGTTTTTTTAAGAAAATTTGTTTGATGGGATAAGTTTAAAAAGCTTAGATTTTCTATCATCACACTCAGGTCTTCTAAGAAGTGCCTCCACGGGAGGTCTCAAAAAAATAATATTTGGAGACCATGTTTCCGAAGAAACTAAAATGTGCATTGTCAGCTCAACTTTATAACTGTTGTATTTTTTGCATAGTTTTTCGTTTCCTTTTACTCAAATGCATTAAATGACCTCAAGAAATAATTTCAAAGATCTCATCTTAGATTTAACTTTAGGGTGTAAAACCTCCAAAACTGAAAGGTAAGCCATCTATGTTTGGACTTTAATAACAGGGTTTTGTAAAAGAAAATCTTGTATTTAACTGTCATCCTTTCATTTTTTCGCCAATTCAGTAGGGTGACACGGTCTACCCCATAAGCAGAATTTTCCTTGATTATGTGTAAGTAAGCAATAGCAAAGAGATAAGAAGCTTAAGAATAAGGAATTACAAGAGCATTTATATCTGAAAATTCAAAAGTTGGTTGTTAAATTTTAAAATGTATTGAGATTAATCAGACGTCATTTGATGTTCGAAAAGAACATAGTTTGCAAGGAGTGAATACGAAATCTTTATTCAGAGAATATATTTCATCGGTAACAACTTTAGGATTGCATACGAAATTTGAGTTTATTTGGTAGTCATCGCCTGATTTCAATGGCAACGAATCCTCTATCTTTTAAATGCAGAAAATGTAGAAATTTACTTTAGTTGTGTTATATTTTATTTGAATGGATTTTTTTGGTATTTAACTTATTTCATTTATAAATTTAAACTTTGTTTTCAAAATTTATGAATGAGATGAAAACTAAATTTTGTATTTCAATTGAATTCAGGAAGGAAAATCATAAAGAAAAAAATAAATTTAAGAATTCACAGACAAAAGGAAAATTTAGAAAATTGAAAGTGTTATTGTAATTTGACATTCATTAAAGCATGTCTGAAACCTCTTTCTAGTTCATAAATTCAAGAATCACTGAGGGTATGGTTTAAAGCATATCAAATTGATTTAAAATTTATTATCTTATTATTTAGCAATTTTTCCGAAAAGGAATAACGAAAGTCTTGAAGATGAATTTTGAATGGGCAATTGTATTATATTAGTGTTATTTATAACTGTATAGTATGTAGAGAAATAAATCTGTTTGTAGTGCCCCTGATATTTTATTACTTAGAGTAATGCATTTAATATTATATTTTTCATTATCTCTCATAGGTATACTTTCGAAATTTATACGCTCTTCATAACTATGATGATTAGCTCTCAACCTTGATAAACTGCTTTGTTTATTTAGGAGTTATTTCATTCTATACGTAACGTGGTGCCGCCTTTTAGTTTGGTAACATTAAGCGCAATATAGAATATTTAATTGATTTAGAAGAGAAATCATAGTCTTTGATTTTTCTATGCACTGATGATTGAAATTTCTATGTATAGTTTAAATAGGGTGCCTTGTTATACGTGAAGTACTAAATTTTGTAAATATTGTTTGGTATTTTTGCAGACTTAGAGAAAACTATGTCTAAATAATGCGTGAATTTGGTTTTGATTTCTTACTATAACTTCTGTTTAAGCGAAATTTAAAGAATATATGTTTCATATAAACTTACCGACTTTATTCTTAAGTAGAAATGAAACATAAGGTGAAATTGTGCTTTATTAATAATGCCAAGACACTATAACAAAGCATCTTATCATACCTAACAAAATTAATATTTATCCATTTAAACACTAATCAGTTGTTTCGATTTACGTTATACAGCATCTTCGCTTCTTGATTAGTTTTATTTACCAGGGTCATTACTTGTAATTTCTGAATAACAAAATACCTTTGGTTTATTTGAAATCTCTGCGTATTTCTTTAAAACCTGATACGTAGTCCAATGAAATGATTTTTTAAAAAGTCTAAAGTTCAAACTGACGTGCTTATCGTCCATATTGAAATACACACGGTGCTCCAATATATAACTACCTGATGAAACAGCTCTTGAATTCTTGGTTAATAGTTTAAGGCTGGTTAACTAAAGCAGGCTTTATGATTAAGACTTCGTTTAATGTGTATGACATTTCTATAAAAATATGGAATACTGAAGTTTTTCACTGGCCATCCACATAGAATGTTTCAATTAATAAACTATTTCTCCTTAACGTTCACAGAAAAAAAATAATATTTAAGTCTGGCGTTACAAATTTGTCAAGAATTATATAACTTTAATTACATTTATTTAAAAAAGAGAATTACAAATTAAATATCGTATAAAATTGAATTTGATTAAATTTTTAATTTCAGGATTTACGCAGATGATGATATCAAACCAGTGTCTTTATTTCTTTTCTCTAACATAAAAGATATTTTTTGTAAATTTGTATACCAAAATCTAATACGAGTAGCTCTCCTCAGCAACATATCTATCCTGAAATTAGTGATTTTCGCCCAAACTTTTAGTTAGTGATCATCTTAATAATTTTAATCTTCTAAACAAAACTTTTAATTCAAATAACTTGGGCTAAGGGTAACAATTTGTTCATCAACACATTTTCCTGTAGAATCTGTTTGTAAATTTAACACTCTTCCGCTAGTCACTTATTTCTTGGTTTACCATTAATGCTTATTCTATGTGAATATTCACCAGTATTTCCAATAACGCTATGAATTTTGTAAATTCATGTACAGTATTCTTAATATTTACAATATATTTAAATTATTTGTCATTATACTTAAATAGCTTCTTTAACACTGAAATTCCGAAACGCTACTTAATACTCAGTAATGTAGATGACTGGACAACATGCAATGAATTACAGTAATTTTTCTGAATAGAAATTCGTAATGTGCTAAATAAAAACAAAATGTTAATGTCCATCTAATACATTTAAAATTTTAAGCCCGAAATTTCAAACATTTATGGAAATTTGTCTATATTCCTTATATTTGAATTTTTTACTTTTTTCCAAAAATTACGGCACAGTGTATAATCTATATTTCATAAAATTATGCAAATAAACTGTAATAACTTTAACATGTTTCATGATTCCAGATGATTCGTCTGTTAGGTCTCCCCTTTATGTCTAATATTGCTTGCCAAATATTGCATATAACCGAGGAAAGTGATTTCCGATTTCATATACTCTGAGCTGCTCAAGAAACTTAAAAGAACTATATAAATATGAAAATATAAGCAAAAATGTGATATGTATACCACATGACTTCCTTGCAAGGAATATTAAATTATACGCATTTTTTCCTGGATTTCATTTAATTCATGCCTCAGATTTCGTCAGAGATATATTTTTCATTCAACTAACTCAGTTCTCACTTCGAGACATGGCAAAAATGCATACAAACTCAAAATACATCCATTAAAATTTGAAAGCTGCAGAAAAACATAAAACAAATACAGTTAAAAAAATTTTAAAAATTACAATTAAAATTACGGTTTATACGCAAAAAGAAGCATTTCGGCTAGTGGGCAAGAAGGCAGATCTTTCGGTGCATAAAACTATAAGTTCACTTTTGGTCTCACTGGGCAAAGAACGACTTAATTTGTTGTGGACGCTATGTTGAGTCACATATGGGATAATATAATAACTTAAAGGATAATTTCAGAATGGATTAAGCATCACTTAATTCACAACAATAAAGGAAGATGTTACTTTGTTGTTACGAAGCTTAGTTTCTTTAGATTGGCAACAAAATCCACTATTCTGCTAAGTTTCAAAAGTAAACAAATATGGCTGCCATGGAGAAAATTATTAGGATAGCCGCACTTAAACAACTTTTAAATTGTTGATAATTTTACGAAGCTTGCATACAGATTTACTAAAGGTATGAAAATCTTAACCGGAAGATAAGAACAACATAATTCAATCATTTTTAAAGCAAGACATGCACAATTTACCAACATATAAGAATAAAGAAACAGAGAGTCATTGAGTCGAGTAACACAGTGAATTTGTATATATACACATACATATATTTATATGTATACATATATAGATATATTTATATATATATATACTTTTGGTGCGGCCGATTGCAACGAAAATAGGAGGTGCACATCTACATGTTATAACAGTCCCATATATAGAATTTCAACGTTCTGAGGCCTCGGTTTTGAGAGCCACGAAAAATTTCTTCAGAATCCCTTTTAAATGAGTTTTATAATTTTTGCAGGAAAAAGTGTCCTTATGTACAGATGTCTCGCAAAAAATCTTTAAGTTGCATGCGATAGTCGGTCCAAAATGGGTTTTTCGTTGAAATACGATTCTGAAAAATTTTTGCGATTACAATACTTTCTTTTTACTTCGTACAAGGAAGTAAAATTATAACCTGGAATGGAATGTTCAAATATAATTTATTGACGAAATTAAAATCAAAGATTTAATGCTGTAATAGCAGAATTTGCAGCTGTCTAAAGTCAGAACTGCCTAAAATATCATATTAAATCTCAAATGATATATATGAAACGAAGCATAAATTTCATTGAATATTTGCGAAGTTGTACATCTCAATAATTAGTCCATTGTTGTATTAACATCAAAATATCTTTGAGTGACGCAAGTTTGATAAACCTTTTTAAGAGTTATTTTTTCTAATTAAAGAACCTATATTCCTTCTAACGGGTCTTTGTAAAGTATGGATTAACCTGCGAATAAGGGATTTTACTTCATATAGAAAGCACGTGTAAAATTTTATATTGCTCACAATTTTAGTAAAATGTGAAAGGTGAGCGTATTTCGTTTAGGTTGAAAGTTTAGCCTAATTGTTTTAGAAGTATTTTCCTTTTTATTTGCAAACGTGATCATACGAACAAACAATAAAGCAATGCTTTATTCTGAGATCAATTTGAAATTATTTGCATAGGAAATAGTTGCAACTATGTAGCTTAAAACTGTATTTAAAGTGTATTGAATTATAGAATTCCACGTTATTTTAAACCACAGATAATTTTGCATCAATGTATTCCGCATTTATAGAGTAGCAGCTAAATCGCTAAAATAAATTTTATCACACTATTTTAATAAAGGGTAACAATTTCAGCATTAAACACAAAAACGCCATTATCTTGTTATTTCCTGTCTGCCATTATTATAACAGGTGGTCTTTAATTCTAAAGGAATTTTGCTTTAATGTAAAAATGTATATCTCTATTAAAAATAATTTGAATATACTTCTTTTTTTTTTCAGATTCGTGTTTTCACATCCACAGTTTAATTAACTGAATTGCTTGAAAACATCCCAAAATGAAAGGAACTATTAAGAACAGAAAATCATTCTTTACATTTTTTGGGAAAAATGAGTTTTAATTCACGTCATGAAAAATAAAATAATTGCCATCTATTCAAAAATCTAAGAGGGAGAATGATTTTAATTTAAAACGGTTTTCAAAGACTGTGAAGGAAATACCTTAATTAAAGCATCTGTTTAAGTGAAAAACGTTATTACATGTTAACGCAGGGTAAACGTTTATTACATCTCTTGCACTTCAGCATTAATGAACCTAAAAACAAACAAAAATAATGATTTTACTTTGTTATTAGCTGCAGTTGTGCTGGCGTACAAGAGATGTAACAAAATTTTGATGTCAAAGCATTGAAGCTGGAGAATAAAGGTAGATTAGTACTACTTTTACTTAGTTTTAAACTGCATTCTGAATTTGAAATTTAAGATTAAATTTTGCTTCCTTCCATACTTTGCGTCACATGTATTTATATACTAGTAGCAAAGAATCTAATCGAAATATTTTCAAAATCTTAAATAGTTGATCTTAAATATTTTCAAAATCTCATGAAATCTTTCCAAGCCCTTGCTTCTGTTGTTGTAAAAGGAGGTATATAAGAACTGAATATTGATTTCTTATATTGACAAATAAGTTGAAAAAAATGAAAATTTTTAAGCACATAGAACTTCAAATGTATTTTTAGTTACTTAATAATATTTCATTTCAAAGTTGTATTCATTAATCCAGCTGTGCATATTGTCCCTATGATTTCTCAGTTCAACTTAACGTCGTGTGCTCTGCTGACTTAACGTCGTGTGATCTGCTGAAAAAAATTCCAGATTTTTTCCCTTGAATTACCACTAAGAAAATTCTGCTTCGGCTATGACCATACATATTCGCCTAAAATAAACTCGAAAAGGCTTATTAAAGAGAGCACATAGATTACATCATAATAAAAGTTTAAAGAGCGTGAAGAATGCTTCATAAAGGAATCTCAGAGGAAGAATTATATTATTAGGCAATAAGAGAGCCCACGAAGCTACCAAAGCAGAGCGTGAGAGAGATATATTTCCAAAAAAATTGAAGATAAAACTAATAAAATTTAATTGTTAAAATCACTTAGTTTGTGGTGTATGTTTTATTTATAAATTAAACATCCGCCGCAGAAACAATTCAACCAGTGAAGGGTTTATGTTGCTGTGTACATTTTATTTTTCTTTCTTCCTAAAGCATACCACTCGCTATTAAAACCACAGTGGTACTTCGGTGTATGTTATTAATCCGTTTCACATCCTTGGACGTACACCAAATTGGACATGTACCAAATGAACGTTTCCAATAAAAACTGAAGAGAAAATAATTAATCCTTTCTTATAAAAAATCCTATTGTTATTATTATAACACTGTTTAATGCAAATGCAGAGTGAAAGATATAAACTGTACATAAATTAAGCGCTGCCGAAGGCACTGTACATAAATGTTTTTGTGCTGTCTAGATCAAAAGCAATTTTTCAACATGTTTTAATATTTGTGATCATTTTTGGGAAATCGATTTCTCCCTTTCTCAACGTTAGTCGATTTCATAGCATCTTAGTTTTTCACAGTTGTAGACACCGTCGTATTCAGTATACCTGATACTCATGCCATCTTCAAACTTTTCGGCAATACCTTTTTTACACATCCAGTGATGATTCTAGCTTTTTTCCTCTCAATACGTTTCCTAAAACTCATTGTTAATGAATTTGCATACCATTACACAAGAAAAACACAACTCACTTGGAAATCTAGAGTTATAGGTTATTTACTGAATAATAGCAACCAGTGTACTGACGATCGTAGTCAGTCATAGTATTGACTCGAAAGAGGTAAACAAGTGTAGTCCGTGCTTGCTTCACTCATTGAACTCCATTCGTATTCCAAACAACATTCGTATACCAAACACACATTTTCGCTTCCATATAAGGCGTATACCAAGTTGGATGTATTTTAAAGCAGATATACCTCTACATGTGCTTTGCTACACAAATAAGGAAAAGTGCGGTTCACAATGTTGGAACCCTTTCTGGCTCACTACTCCCCTCCGCAGGTAAAGTGCACTCAGATTTCAGATCAAAGCTGTTCAACAGCCCCCTACTCTTGCACTAATACTATTATAGTCGTCTTTTAAATGTAATCCATAAGAACATACAGAACAATAGGAAAAAAGTGTATGCAGCATCTACGCTGCATCAAATTACTAACTAAGCCATATCATGCAAAATGGAAACGGAATGGTAAGCATTCAAGATTTCTCAAACCCTTCTAAAATATTCAGATTCCAGTAACAACGCCAACATTAGTACATAGTGCAAGAACTTGCTACATCAGCGTACTGGATATCCCTGCAAAAACAAATCCGTAATCATGTAATTATTAGACTATTAGTTTATAACATCTTTGAAATAATAAATCACTTGACTCATATTCCTAGACATAGGACTCTGAAACAACATACAGCTTAGACTAAATTGTATGAAAGGTTACCTGTCATAATTTAATACGATTATCATAAAGAAGCGTGACTGAAATATTAATAAAATAAAGTGAATATTTATAAGCTCGTTTCAAATGCGTTTAATAAGCAAATGTTCCTGTTTAGTCCCACTTGCTTCTCAATACCAATTTACAGCTCCTCGAAGCAGTAATGTTCCCCAACCCCTTCTGCTCAGCAGTCACTTTTGAGTGTTACCGTCCACGCTTGGAAATTATATGTTAAGGAATATAATTGCAAAATTTAACTTACAACTGTTGCCCGCAATGAATTTTCAACATGCGCTAAAACCTTAAAAAGTGGACAGTCAGAGGTGGAATATATTCTTTTGGTAAGAATCCATTGCGACAAAGTTCTATTCCCGCAGTCTTAAATTTTTAGGATAGACAGATTTATTAGCAGAATATTTGTTAGGTACCCTCTTATATATTCATTTATTCTTTAAAATTAACCAGATATTTAATTGCTAAAATTGGTTTAAAGGATTCAGTTTGATAAAAACGATCAGAAGGGCTTCTAGATAAATAATATACTTACCCGGCAAATTGAGCATTTTCTGAAACAACTCTCCATATCATATTAAATAACTTTAATTACCCTTTACCAGTCTTCTCGAAATATGTTAAGCCTTCCTCATAAACTAATTAAGTTTATTCAACATGAGTTTCGCAGTTACTGGCGGTTTACTAAACGAACTCAAATTAGGCAAATTAGGTTCATTAAGTTGTTCAATTTGCCTAGAACATAGCAAAGTTATTTTAGATATTTTTAAAGCGAAAGACTTCAAATGGATCACAATGGACACTTTTAAGCGGCTATACACGAAATTTATATAGAGTTTTAAACAATAAGTCATATTGGGAAGTTTTAAATAATAGGTTTCCCGGAAGAAACTTTGTCTCACACAAAATTAGAATTTAAGAGTTCATTAAATTAATGTCAAATTCAAGCCACATTAAATTAATGCGAATAATATTATGCATTCAACCAAAACTACGATTATTAATAACTTATACGCAGGGAATGTTAAATAAACAAGAAAAACTAAAATTGCACTTTCGAAATAGCGAAAATCTATAATATTCAGTCACGTGATTTAAATCTAACCAAACAAGATTAATGTGGAAATGCTTGCATTCATTAAAAACTATCCATGTTACCCAAATGCATCTGCTTTCAACTTGGTTTCCCCTAAATATATGCTGATACTGAACTGAATTCTAGCGGATTATTCCTATTTGACAATTTTTATACTCTTAATCCATTTTATCGTAGAGGAAGATGAAGTCTAGAAGATATTGAAATTCTGGCCAAGCGTTATTACTTTTAATTCAGTATTGCTTTCTGCATATGAAATTTGAACATACTAAGATTCAGGTGTAACAAAATAAAAAAAAAGGTTTACAATTTCGACGTTAGAGTAATTTAAAATGTAATCCACTCCCAGAAAAATGTAACTGGAATCAATGAGTAGAGAGCTTTCTAATTAACGAACTTACAATTAAGATAATTACAAATCAATTTTAAGCAGCAGCTATCTGAGTGCAGATGTGCCTCAGCATACATTGTTGCAGTATTCGTAGCATCAGTTATCATGGTGTTAATCTTCTCCTTTCCTCTATCCTGCCCTAAAGAATAACCTGTACATAATTAATCTGAAAATTGTCTGAAAATTGAATAACATGTACATAATTAATGCACTTCCGTCTGTATTAAAATATAGCAGATCATTTGTTTCCCACGGCTATCGCGACGTTGATGACAACTGCACAAGCAGGATTTGGATCGATGTTTCATTGAATGCAGTATTTCGTTCAAAATTCAAACCCTGGTCTCGTTTTTATAACATGACTTCCGAAATTGCTTTATTGTGCATCATGTATCAAATATGTTTGATTATTGTGTGATACATGAATATTAATTATGTATATAATTTTAAGTGCTTCTGCTAAATATTTCAGATAATAGAGGGTTGTTCTTTACAGGTTACACTTTTATATCGCGACGCATTACTAGAAATATCAGAAAAGCAGTACTCTCGCCATAACCCTGGGGATACTTTTAAAGACAGCTCTTCTGGAATTATCATTATTTCATGTGAGTTTCATAACCTTAAAATTATAAATCGCAAATTAACGCAGCGCGTCAGTTGCTAATGAAACATACACTGCTCGAAGTTGAAAATGCAGCACCAAGAAGGAGTGGTCAGAAATTTATGCAAATTTTAGAGTAGACGCACGTCACTGAGTTATGCGAATGACGTGAAATGCGCAGATCTCCTACGTACCTGAAGTAAGATATAAGGGAAGAAACGTGCAGAGTGGTCAGTATTCGTGTCGTTATTTCTGCTAGACAAATTATCGAAGAAAGCTGGTTTTTGTCCTGGAGGATACGTGTAATAGGAGAGAATGACAGGCCGCCGTCAACGAAGGTACTTCCAGCAGATAGACGATTTTACGAGAGGTATGGTGATCCAACTGAGAAGGGCGGGTTGGTCCTTACGTCAAATCGCACCTGATACCCACATGGATGCGAGCACGGTGCATCGGCAATGGCGAACATGGTTGGAACAAGGGAATGTGGGAAGAAGGAGGGATGCAGGTGCAGCCAGAGTGACGTCAGCACGCGTGGATCGACGCATCCTCCGACAAGCTGTGGCGGTCCCGCAAGTCATTTGTACCGCGATTCTGCAGCATGCGCAAGATACCCTGGATGTTCCCGTGTCGACCATAACATTTCTCGTGCATTGGTTGAACGTAGCCTGCACTCACGGCCGTTAAGAAGACTGCCATTGACCCCACAGCATAGACGCCAACATTTAGAATGGTGCCGGACTGGAGCGATGTGGATGACAGAAGGGCGGAACGTCGTGTTCTCAGATGAGTCACGCTTCTGTTTATCGTCGCGGCATATGTGTGTAGCTTCGACGTGAAGACATATCTAATCCGGCAGTAACTGTGGAACGCCCCACCGCGCGACAACGTGGCATAATGGTTTGGGGCGCTATTGTCTACAATTCCAGGTCATCTGCAGTTCGTATTCAGGGCACTATGACGGCCCAACGATATTTGGATAATGTACTGCGGCCGGTGGCAATCCTCTACCTTCAGGGACTGCCTAATGCAATTTTTCAGCAGGATAACGCCCGAC
>KK117497.1:155459-201547 GCA_000611955.2 Stegodyphus mimosarum
AAATCATAGGATGTGCTGATAACTGTGCTATTTTAAATTATAAGCTGCACTTTGTCCTGTACAAATTACTATTAATTCTAAAGTATTGAATAATGATGATTATGCTATTTCGAATTACAAGTTGTTTTTGTACAAGGTTTTAAATAATGAATATATGATCCTTATGCCAATTCGAATTATAAGTTGTTTTTGTACAAGGTTTTGAATAATGAATATATGAGTTTTTATTTAATATATATTGAGTGATAAGTTGTTTGGAACTTATCAATTACTTTACATCATAATTCGTTTTGACATTTTAACTATTTTGTACCACAAGTTGTATTTTACCAATTTCATATCGCTTCTAAATTATTGACTAAATTCAGTCTTATATTATCTCTTTCTTCAAATGTAACAATCATAAACTATATTAATAAGGGGCTTTTTGTCATATATTACACTCTCTCGTAGTTGCATTTGTATCTCAACTTTTGTATTGTACAGGCATACACTGTTTTAAATATTTATCATCTTGCTAAATGATGAATGTTAACCTTTTATGTCTTTTAATCAGCTTAAGTCTTCTTTTATGAATTATGTGTAGTCAGTAATGTACATGGTATAGGTTGTTAAATGTTTTCGTATTTTAGCTTATCTTTAATTCTCTTTAATACTGTGTCTTTAATACGTATATAGTGTTATTTTTACAATATTGTATACCACATCTTTGTAATACCTCGCCCTTGTTTGGCATTGTAACTTTGTTTGTTTATATTCAATAAATGGCTTCTCGGCTCTAGATAGTGGTGGACGTGCTGCATTTACCAATTAACCATTATGGTAGAGGGGTGGTGCACACGTCCCCCGTCAACTATCAACTATCCTACTGAGCCGACGCCATTCTCGCTCTGTATTCTGACTATCATTTTGAAATAAAGATCTCTTATTGCTGCTTGCTGTCTCTGTTTTCTTCCCAAATTTCATCACTTTCTGACCACTCCTTCTTGGTGATGCATTTTCATTGTCGAGCAGTGTATTTTCATCAGCCATGTTAGTTCTTTTTTTCTTACGCTACCGAACATGAAACCCAAGAAAGTACAAAGCTTTAATTTGTTATCCCATTCGCTCGCTCTTGTTTACAGTGAGCCTGCAGTACAAGAAAGAGGAAGGAATTTATGTATTCAAATTGTGGACTTAACCTGTTAATGAAAATAATAAGAACCTTGCAGAGACGATAAGTTTGTTATTGGAGCACGAAGCGAGAAAAATGGTCAAAGATCTCACTAGGATTTGAGCAGCGGTTATCCGGCTGTTTAAATCCTAGACAACTTTTAACCGGACATGCTTCCAATTACACCCCAAAGGCATTCGAAGAGGTTCGAAGAAAATATCTCACAACATTTTGACATAACTTCGTACATATATTTGACTGCTCCTTTAGAGCATAATATTATATTTTGTCATTATTTTTATTCATCAGTCTGCTATACATCCTCTGAAAATTTAATTTAGTTCTACAATTGCTGTAAAACGTACGGAAGTCATTTTTAATTACCTACAGCATCTTGCATTTTATTTAATTCTACGATTTTGTTATATTCTGCTGTAAAAATTTCTGGAGAGTTGCGAAAACGTTTTTAAGCATCACAAACGACAATTAACGCTCTTTGAACAGCAAATGTTTCAACGGAGTTTCCTCCGCTTCTTGTCGTACTATGCTCTGCGATGTTTCGATTTCCCATAGATAATTGTGAAAGGCTTTTGAGGATAATATCGTCATTGTCTACGATAAAATACGTCTGATGGTAAATTCCTTAAGACAGTCCATTACAAATCAACTAAAGCAATCAAGACGCAGAACCATTTAAGCTGAGAAGTTCTGTCGGGGGATATAGCAATATTTACTTGAAGATAAAAAAACAAACTTTAACCTGCGAATATTTTTTCAGTATAAAGATGGAAAGGAATAAAGCCTTGAGAAATGTGTATAAAACTAAAACCCATTTAATCATGACTTTCAGAATAGCTGAGGTGAAAAACAAGACGTAAACAGGCACTAGAATGGCACAAGTAGGGCCGAAATATTTCAGTTTTAGAAGCTAGAATATTTGCTTCGGTATTTTATTTTCAAAACTTAAAACTTTTAAAGTAGTATTAACAAAAATGTTATTAATAAATACCCTAAGTTTTAAACAAGTTTGTAATAACTTATATAAAAGATTGGAATTTATATGGTACTATATACATGTAAGATAAAATATATGTAAATCCGCCTTATAATTTAATTTCATAATGACCTCTTAATTCTTCATTTTAAATTTGGTTATTTCCTCTTTATTCTTTAAATATAATAACATTCCTGGACTGCGTTATTTCTAGATTAATCTATGTCAGAGCTTGCGTAAGGCTGATGACACAGTTATTTTGGTAATCTAAACTCCGAGAAATAAAACTTTTCCAGCGTAAACCAAATCCAATCTTCCTTTGTTAAGCTGCCATATTGGATAAAAGCACTTCGCTTGTAACTGTGTTACTGCTTAACTGTGTTAGAGGTTGGACTTCATTTCGTTGTGCTCTGTTCCTGTCGCAATCGTATTAAAAAATGTAAATATTCTGAAAATAGGCATGATTAGAGTGTCAAGTGAACTGTGGCTCTAAATGTTAATTTAAATAAAAATGCAAGTAAAATTGCCTCAACTGCCAATTTTCTTATTCATTGTGGATCGGCATTTTCAGCATTCTACGACACCAAAATTCCTATATAAAAAATATGTAAATCAGCCTTCTAATTTAATTTAATAACCTATTTCCTCTTCATTCTGAAAATAATAATAACATTTCTGGACTGCGTCATTTCTAAATTAATCTATGCCAGATGTTGCGTAACGCTGAGGACGTAGTTATTTCGCAAAATAAACACAAGCCGAAACCAATCTTCCTTTGGTGAGCTGCCATATTGGATAAAGGGACCTCGCTTGTAACTGTGTTACTGCTTAGATGTCATTTCGCTGTGCTCTGTTCCTTTCGCGATTGTATTCAAAGAACGTAAATGTTCTGAGAATAGGCACGGTTAGAGTGTCAAGTGAACTGTGGCTCTATATGTTAATTTAAATAAAAGTGGAATTAAAACTGCCAAGACTGCCAATTTTCTTATTCATTGTGAATCGGCATTTTCAGCATTCTACGGCATCCGAAATTCCAGCTATTTTTTTTTCTTTTAAGTTTGTTTCCATCATATATATATATATATATATATATAGAGAGAGAGAGAGAGAGGAATTGTAAAGCAGAGGCCCTAATAAAATTTTAGTAAAAACGACAGTGATGTTTAATATTTTTATTTTCTTCATCTTTATGACAATAATAATTACTTTATAATGATGCAAACATAAAACTATTTCTAAAATATTAATATAATGACAGACTACATTCGAGAAACGCTATTTAGTGTACTTAGAAACAGCGTAGTTTTATAGGTTGGAAAATAAATGCATCATCTTTTGCCCCGTTAACTGGCAACAGTATTTTATCCCGAAGTAACTAATATCATATACATACGCTGACAGAAATAAAAAATAAATATATATATATACATAAACTGAGAATCAGCATTTTCGATTTCAGCAAAATATTGTTCAAAATAAACTCAAAATTTTATCTTTGTTTTCAACGTTTCCTAATTCAAGTAAAAGGGAAATTTTACTGAAGAATAATTAAATTAAATTTCCATAAATCAAAATGCAGCATCCGCATTTTTATTTGATGCGGAGTGTGCATTTTATTAGTAGCCATCTCATTTCAGGTTTTTGTTTTACTTTCATTATTTGAAATGATTCTGCATTAACTCGGATTGCCTCTGTGTCGTTCTTCAAGAAATCGAAAGAGGCTACGCTTCTCATTTATCTCAAGTATATTCGCTTTAAATTGGAAGTAAAGGAAGGCTTTCGGATTGAATTTATTTCATACACCCCTTATTTTAATGCACGCTCATTTCATTTTTAGAGCTACCTAATATTCAAGGAGAATAGAACATTTTTTGTTTGAGCACCGTTATTGATACCTACTTTGATTAACATTTGGATTATTAACCTGAAGATGAAAAAACATTTTTCTCAAAATATAATTAGTTTATATCTTTTGTAACATCGAAGTCACAGAATCATCATTGAATGACACGTTTTAAAAGCCTTTAAAAAACGAAAGTAATTGGTTTAGCCAAACCTGGCAATGTAAGAAAGGAATTATAATTCTGCAGAAAATATAATTAATTTGTTGAGAAATTCATTCATGATCTAGTGTTTATAATAACTTTTTTCTTACTTTTAATTTCTTATTTATTAAACTAATATTTTTATAATACTATGTATACATTCATGCGTCTATAATTATTTATTGTGAAACTCCTTAGCATTTGGCTTCTCATTTTAGATGATGTTTAAAGATAGACTTTGAGTTTCATAGGGCTGCACTACGAAGCGTTACACTCTATCAATGCGATACTTATTTTGATAAATTATTACATCTTTTGTAATATAGTTCACGTTTTTAAGGTTCGTGGTTATTGCTAATAGTAAAACTTTCCTTTACATGCTGATTTAACTACAGATTTCATCTCACATTCAGCCCAGCAGTAACCAAACTGATAAGACTGCAGAGATCGATTGCTAACATAATTGAGATCCTAGAAAACGGACGCTTCTTTACTTTTCTACAGGATCTGAGAAGACGTTAAATTAAAGACGCTGCGAGTCATTTAGTATACCTGAATTGGTAAGACACCAAGCAAAAGAATATTTAATATATGTCGTAATTTTTGATAAAACATTCTTAGAGAGTCTTCATTAACTGCATGCCTATTTTACATCTGTGAAATAACAGCTATGTTAAAGTTAAATTTATTTGTTTTAAGCTTATGTATACAAGGTACATCAGTACAGTGGTGACAAGCTTTCAGGAGAGATAGAGTGCACATAGGCGGTGGGAAATCGCATAGAAATGATTAGTCGGAAACGCATTCCTGGTGCAGTAGTGACGACACAAAAGTCAAAAACGAAAGGACATGAACGGAGTGAAAAAGCATGTTTATTATTCGGAGTACAACAGAAAGAAAGAAAAACAACACAAAGAGGCAACGATCATCATCACAAAAAGGCGTTCGAAATTACGACCCGGAAGGTAACGCAGGACCGTGCGTCATGCACATTCCATTCATGATGCAGATCTTCCATGTGCCAGAGGAGTGAGGCCTACATCATGGTCCGGGGTCGTAATTTCGAATACCTTCTTTAATAACGATCGTTATTTGTTTTTGTTCTTATTTGCAGGTTTCTGCTATACTAAACATAATAAAATATGTTTTGTCTCATTGTTTATATTCTTCCTTTTTTACGTTTTTTGTCATCACTACCGCGCCAGGAAGGTGTTTCCGACCATGCATTGATATATGATTTCCCATCGTCTAGGGGTATTCTATCTCTCCTGAAAGTTTGCCACTGCTGTACTGATACACCTTGCATATTTAAATTTGATTCCTCTAGATAACTGTTTTACTTCCCAATATAACTTTTCAATATATAAGGGAAAACTTGAGAAAATATACAATAATTCCGTACCTGGTCCTTATTTGAGAAATTTAATGCCGATAATAATACATTTTCGATTGAAACAATTATGGATTTAGAGCACAAATATAATTGATCGAATTGAAACGGTTAAGACTTATTTGGCCAGCGAAATTATTTTCTCTATTAATTTTGCATTTTAATAATTATATATCTTACTCAGGCTTTATGGTTCCGAGTAAATTTATATACTTAAATACGTCTTTTACCCGATGATACATGTATATGTTTGAAGCCCTATGTATTGGTTACATAGGTAGAGGTATTAGCGAATAAAAATTAGGTAATTAAATAAATTTAGGCATATTTAGTTTCCATTTGTAAACTCTTAGTATTTAAAGTTGTCTAAATTTATTAGTTTATTTATTAAAAGATAAAACATAAATTATATTACAGACAAAAATACGTTTTATTGAAAAGCTTGAAAGTACCAGAATCCGTAAAAATCGTGAAACAAATGTGTTTTTGTAAGAAAGAATTAATGAATACCTTCCGAAAGAAGCACATGCCATAGGTGCTATTTGTTTGTGACCGTCGTTAGCGTAAACGTACTGCCATAAATGTAGCAGATACCATAAAAATAGTAACAATGATATTATGGATATTTAGCAAATTTTAAATAAAATTTTAAATAGTAGAATTTTCGATCATTTTCAGGCATTTCAACACATTTTGAGTAGTGTTTAAAATGTTTAAATCCCTATCAGATAAAGTCTGTTCTTCTTTAATTATCAGTGAATTAATCAGTGCTTTAAACTGAGAAAATATGAATGTGTCATTTCCATCCCATTATGATATTATCGCATCACGTGACTTTTTAGAAATGTTTTATCCTTTCAAATGAGCTGTCAACAGAAAGCACAGTTGAGGTGATAAGATTGTGATAAAAGTATATGACTTGTTTGAGGACCACACAAATGTTATTCTGATTTTCGAGTTTTAGATTTTTAACTTTTTATAGATCAGTTAAATCACTGCGCAAAATATTTCATTATACTGTAAAGCGTGAAACTTTTATTCGATTACTTCCTATTATGCCAAATGTTCCAAGGCGTTTAGAACAGTACTGCACTGGGGTTTGAGACTATGATAAAGTTTGTATTGATGTATAATACATTACTTTCTATTCTAAAATTAAAAAGGAACTGTGGAACAAAACTGACGATATAATGAATGCTAGCAAACCGTCGTATTAGATACGAATAATTATATCTTCAATTTCTGCATTTCAAAGACAAAATCTAATTAGAAATTAATGCAGAAAATAAAAGGGCAGTATAGAAAACGAATGAGAGGTTTTCTTATGTGTAAACTGGTCTTATTAAAAAATTAAAACTCTGATAAGAAGAAGGTAATGCGAAAGAAAATACTAAGACCCAAACTAAATTAAATTTAAGATAACGTATATGCACCTTTTTAAAACAACAAATTGCAATTTTTTTCATGCTTGTCAAATATGTTACTGAAATCGCAGAATTATTATAGTTTGCAACAATAATCAGTCATAACACGATGGTACAGAAAACTAATGAGAGGCATTTTTTACGCATAAATTGTTTTTATTAAAAATAGCAAAATATTTAAAGCGCCTTCAGTGACGCAATATATACAAAGAACGTGATATAGTCAAGTGAATAATCGGAAGAAAATTAGCGGACAAATTGAACAGCGCAAAATTCTTTAGGGCAAAAAAGTAAAAAAGGCAAAGTGGATGAAGCTTACCTTAAAAATAAATTCTAAATTTAATATTGAATTTAGCAATCAATATTTATTAAATGATATCTAAAGTTGTGATTGATTATTGTTGCAAAATATAGTAATATTGCGATTCAAATAACTGATTTGAAATGCAGTAAAAATATTGCAATTTATTATTTAAAAAAATGAATATATATTACCTATATTTAATTTAGTGTAGCCTTACAGTAATTTTTAAACCTCAGTGTTATATTTCACACATGTAACACTGAGCTTTAAAAATTATGTTTTCATTATGTGCCAATGATAAGACATAAGCAGTGCTATATTATTAGGAATTTACAATTAGCACATTAAAGATTGTCATGGTTCTCTCAATCCATCTATTAGTGTGTCCTACATAGAAATATTATGTGTTTTTCATTTACATTTTGATTCGTACAACACATGATTTAATTTTTATATGCCGATCTCATAATTACGGGAGAAATAGGGTTATTCTTAAGTTACGAATCACATCAAAAAGGTACTGAATTTATTTTATTTTAAATAAATGATTCCTTTTTTTACTATTTCTTTCTTTCTTGTTTTTTACTGTAAATATCTCTGAAGGCGTAAATCCAATTTATCATAGAATTAACAGATATGATAACTGAAATATCCCTTTACATAACTGACCTCGAGCTATTCCGAGAATTGCGATGCTTTGCCTGAAAGAGTTCCTACACTTTAATTAAGAGAAGAAAGAAAGGCAAAAAGTTTCAGCTCGAAGGAAAATATATTCTTGACGGCCTGATTGATTAATATTATACAATAAACAATTAAAAATTCCATAATTTTGCAATTATTTTAGTCTTCAAATTGAGAATAGTAAATGCCTCTTACTGGATATATGCAGAACATCTGAAGCATCTGTATGCTTCAGTTGCTAAAGTTGTATCGTATTACTGTTACTTTTTAATTACTTTTACACTTATACATTACATTACATACATTTACAAGAGTACTTCGAAAGATACGTTTCAAGTGTATCCTAATACAATCTTGCTATGCATTAACTGAAGGTAAAAAACAAGTGGATGCAATTATCTTCTCTGTTAATACATTATACATAAGAATAGATTTACATAAGAAAATCTTATTATAAGTTGCACATCAGATACAAAATTAAATAAAGTATCAAGCATATTCGTAAAAACAAGTTATTTTTTTATTCCACACTGCACATAAAAAAGAGTAAATAGCTTTTCTTCCTCGCATTTGAATTGAGGAAGATAAATGAAAGCTGTTAAAAGTGAAATCTTCTCTTGAAAGTCACTGAAGTTGTTCTTCATTGAAGAATATAACCCTACTTTTTGGACAGTTTTCCTCGCACGTGACAAAAAAGATTCCAAGACTGTCTCTGTCTTACTCCACGCTCAAAAGATAAAAGAAAATTTCTGCTTTCAAGCTTCTTTTCAGCTTGAAGTTTTCGAAAGTGATATCTCCTTATCGGTTCAGTCCTATCCTTTGGGTTTCTTTTAATATATTTATTGTTGTTTTTATTAGTTTGTAGCCAAACTTCTGTGAAAATGCTTCCCTGCATTTATGAAATGGATTTAAATTCTTGGGTCAAGTGAAGCTTTCATTATTTATTTACTGATTTATTTCTTATTTTATCAAGATTTGTAGCAAACATAGGTGTTAAATGTTAACTTGCATTTTTAAAAATGTATTGAGATGATACCTGGTAAGTATTCACTTATTAAAGAACTGGTTTTTTAAAAACATTCGCCGCCAAAGAAACCTTTAAAGCATTGCAATAAAGAAAACGGAATTTATATCGAAAATAAAAGGATATCTTCTGCTGTTAAATTTTTGTTGGTCCATTAAACGTATTTTTAGTGTTTTAAATACGCTGAAATTATCTGAGACGTTTTTTCGGGTGTAATTATATAAATAAAGTCTTTCACATTATGCAATATTTATGAATTCTGGTGACTGAATTAAATTCCTCTTCAGTTCTTCTCAAAAATTATGAAATGATTTCCTCATAATTTCGCATCTTTTAATTTATTTTTCGTTCAGGATTTGGTGTTACAGTTGACTCCTCTTTTCTTATTTATTCGTCGCACCTTTTAATTTATTTTTCGTTCAGGATTTTGTGTTACAGTTGACTCCTCTTTTCTTATTTATTCGTCTTATTTACACCTGTTTGCCAAGAAAAATATTAATCTCAAAGCACCATTCTGCAATGATTCACTTTAATCTACACTAAATGAATTATCTCAATTTTAGTTCGACTCTGTTGCCATTCGCTACAGTGTATGATATTTATCTTTCACATTTAATCCGTTCGTTATTGATTAACAAGTTAAACTTTATAAAAGCTGCAGTTTTTAAGAACATTATTAATTTTTGCATCTCATTTTATTAATTTAAATAAATTTGCATATTATTCACTATATATCTAATTGAAAACATTAAATTAGAGTTGAATTTGCCTATATTAAATCCTAATGAATGTTTGTCAAACACACACAGCACACATACACACAGAAACCCTTTTTTATGAAAATTAAAAAGGGAAACGAAACTATAAAACAGAGACTGTCTAACTCATTCAGTAACTCCCGTAAGCTTCCAGATGACACTTGAGTAGTCGTAACTGAGTGAAGAAATTTTAACGAAAACATGGATAAGAAATTAGCAATTAACAGATAGTTGCTGAGTTCGTTAGAGAATAGGTCAGGTTTCTGTCTCAAAGAAGAATCTAGCAAAATTAATTTTAAAATAACGGCCGCTTATTAAAATTGTTAGTTAATAAACTCAGCCGTTCATTAAGTTCAAATTTCAAGAAACTGAAACAAAGACATTCTATCAACAGTTAAATTGCCGTCTATTAAACTCCTCTCCTCCCGTTGTTAAATTTAGAATAAAAAGTATTTTTCAGCTCCAGAATATACACTTGTACCTATCAAAACTTTCATAGTTCTTTCATTTATTGCATTATAAACAATGGTTGTATCCTTCAAGTGCAAAGGCTTCAATGAAATAGGCTTTAACAAAATCCCCTCCCCGACTACTGTACCTGTTACTGACACTGTTTGTAGATTTCTTTATCCACACTGGAATTTAGATGCTCAGAAGTTCCATAGCTTAAGGTTAACTACGGCTACATAACTTCTGTATCCCATCTCTTAAAGTCTCAACGTTCAAAATCTTCACTTTGTGACAGACACATTATGCTCGCTGAAGTATTAAAATGGAAACCATCTAAACATTACCGTACATTAAGAATCTTTGAATGGAAAAGAAGTGGTAACTGTAGACTTAAGAAAAAGAAAGAAAAGCGTTGATTATGCTTGGGCAATCATGAAGTGGAAGATCGACTTAGAGGACAAAAGGCAGTCGCCGCTATCTGGAAACGTGTGTTTTTAAATTGTCTAGTTCAGTGGAAGAATCATTCTTTTAATTTCTTATGCACTTAATTTATAACGTGTCGAAAATGCCTAAACAGAAAGATGCCTGTAACCCGATGTCTGATGCAGAAACTTAAAAGAAAGGAATAAATTACCAAAAGATCCTGATATTCTTGGTTAATGCAGTCCAAGAACACCAAACAGGCCACTATTTAAACTGCGGTGGTCACCAAACAGACTCTATTTAAACTGCTACTTTCTTAAAAAAAGAAGTATAATTAATAAAGAATTAATAAAAATGAAAATATCTAAAGAAAGAGCTAAAGAGACAGGAAAACGAGAGACATTGAAATTTGTACATCTTGGGTTATATCAACGCTGCAACAGGAAAATTGTGCACTGCCGAGATTCGAACTCCGGGCCCCCGAATACGTGTCGAGCATGTTTTCAATTACACAACAAAAGCATGAGGAAAAGAGGAAGGAATTACCTTTCCAGAATGGTTTCAAACTACAAAGCTAAAAAAGTTTTCTATTTCTAGAGCTTGTTTCACTAATTTCCCTAAATGCTACAACATACTTTTACATCAACTGACATAGTACTCACAAGTTTAGGAAAGCAAAATCCAATCTTATTCATCATAAATTCCAGGGTCAGAAGGAAAAAGAGATTTATGATATAACTGGTAAAAGACTTTTTACTTTCACTGCTAAGAGAATACATTCTATATTAAATATATAATGCAGATGAAACTGGACTGCGATACAGGAATTATCAGAAATCATATTAATATTTGAAACTGAAACAGAAGTTGGTTTAAAAAAAACTAGAGAAATATCAAGTTACTGTATTATTAACTTGTGATATGGAGCCAACAATTAAAGCCACAACACTGGTTATTGCCAAAAACAGAAAAACAACGATATTTGAAAGTAGCCAAGAATATATAAAGTTTTTTCTACACAGTTTGTTTAGTATAATATAGATATAATGTGGAGTTTTGTGGATATAAAATTCAACATATAACAAGAAAAGGGAGGCTGCTGAAAGTTAATGTTTCCTATGGGTTGCTGCATAACAATATTTCAGGACTCCCATGCTTCATTGAGAAAACAATAACATATAGAGTTAACCTCGGTGCATTGATTAATTAAATTTGCCTAAAGTTTTATGACCATAAACCACAGGCCATTTTGTAGCATGCGATATTTTGTGTTACTTGTTACAAAATCCTTGACACTTGATTGTGAAAGTGTAACTAGTAGCAAAGATATAAATTGTTCTATTCCCAAACAACAAGCTCTTAACGCTATTCAAGCATCTTGTTGGTAATCTGTATGTTTACGGATTTTCTTTCAAAACCGGTTAGTGAACAGAAAAATGAGCTTTACTAGCTAAATGACTGAGCAGTACGCTTACCTCTGACCTCTTTCTGAAACACATTAGAGTCTCTTTCTACAAATATAAGTCCTAACATTTAACTTTTAATTTTAGGGTATTACAAGACATTTTAAGTGCTTTAAAGAAGATAAGTAAGTCGACAATCTCTCTCAGAGGCCGTGCATATTATATTCAATGCAAAGGGCTCGCTTAAAAACTGTTAAAAACTGTTTTAATAAATGTGACTTCTAAGTAGAAGGAAGCCTCAATGGAATTGCAGACTATGGCTAACGTTTCAGACATCAGCTAGGGAAGGTATGAGGATTACGTTTTAGAATATGTCTCAATTCACAACAATATTTAGAGGATGTGCATAAAAACTGACTATGTACGGAGCACTTTCTCTGCGAAAATGCTGCAAAAAAAAGCGATGACACGTCGTCATCAGTCAAATATTGTACATTCTAGCAACATTTTTCAAATGAAAGACTGAAAGGTGCTGAAAGTTTTTCGAAATTGGGAATATAATTTAAATTAAAATAACACGAAACAAATACACGTAGAATAGTTGTTTATAAGAGATAAGATATCGTAAAGAATGCAATTACAAAAATATTTTTACAAAAAGTTTCAAAATGAATTTCAAATTTGCAGAAATAATTTAATTTTAGTATTGTTATTTTATTATTTTAGAATTAATTAATGGATTAACTTAATGGATAATTTTTTTAATCAAACGTGGTAACATAAATAATTTCTTGCCTTTTCTCTAAATGTCAAAGTTACGAAATTTCAGCAATGAAGGTGATGTTATTCGGCAGCAACAACAAAATTTACAACTAACATTCATTGCTGAAATATCATTCAGCTATTATAATGACGATAATATATATATATCACAGACTAGATATGTATTATGTCTACATAATGTTTACTAATGAAACCCTATTTCTTTTACTACGAAAAAAATATAACATATTTCTTGCCATAGATACCTTCCTCGTAATAATGTCAAATGGAAGTTTTCACCAGTTTACTCGTGCTTTCTAACGATGTATTAAATAAATAAATAAACTTCCATTGAATGTTATAATTACAGAATGATGAAATACAGTGCGAAATTTAAGGTAATAATATTGCTATAAAGCTACTTTTGATTTCTACTTAAGCGTACTGTAAATCAATGTTGTTAAAAAGCTTAGTGTTCAGTCTAATAAACCCAGCTACGAAAGTATAAGCAACAGTATTATTCAGTGTGACATGTGTTCGATTAATTCGTTACAGGAACTCATTAATCAGACATACTATTGGCATTGATTAATTACGTTTCCACAGAACTAATTTTAAATGTATTTCAACTTGCATCTGATAATTTTTAGCTTTAAATTCTCACGAAAATGACAATTTGTAGTTGAATTTTAAAAATAATGTTTCTTAAATTTAAGTAATGTATAATTCTTTCAATAAGTATAGTTTAGCGTTTGGAAACGGGTATTATATATTAATTATATATGAATAGAATTTAAAATGTATTAATTTATTAATAGCTAATTAATAACTTTGCATCTTCTGTTCTGTTAAATTTGGTAAGAAAGTAAAAATAAAATTCTTCTACAACATTAAAGATATGTTTTAAATTGCATTCTTGTCTACTTCGTTAGGTAAATAAGTCTTGTAGTAGGTTGGCTGGTAACAGCAGCTAAAAATGTATTATTCAAAATAAAGTATTGCAAATTATTTTATATTTTATATTATGTATATTTATCTTACAACGGACCTTCCGAATTATAGCTACACTTGACAATATATTTTCAAGATAAATGGACAAATTTAGTAGCATTTATGGAGGAAATGTGATTGTTTGTCTCTCAAATGATCTTTTCTGACATCAAATGGGAAAGAATGATGAATTGAATCTATAGAATGAGCTGAAAAGGCAATCTAAAGTGTGTTTTACATGCACGCAGCCTGGTTGCGGGCGACAAGCTGTCTGTTTTGCTTTTATAACAGCGTCTAGCAGTTAAAATAAGATAACATCCATCAAGCAAAGTGTTCTTCTGGATCGTTTCCAGAATCCGAGCTCGCACTTTTGTTAAATGCTTCTAGTAAAGAGTTAAATGAATTGTGCTTAAACTAGTGGAAAGCAAAAGCAACAAAGCACTTTTTGTGTCTTTTTATCACTACAATATGGTGTAGATTCCAAGCATTTCTTTTGTTACGGAAAGAAGGGGAAACCATTACTTATATTGTGTTCAGTCAGCTGTATCGATATGCAACAGAAATTCAGGAAAACAATATAATGACTCGAATCTTTTCAAAAGAAATAGTCAAAACTTTTAATGCGAGATTTTAAAGATGCGGAATAATAGGTCCTGTAGTTAAGGATATAAAAAACATAAATGACGTAAATGTAGTTTAACTAGCAATAAATTATAGTATATGTGTTTTTATACCCATTAAAAGCGAACTTTAAAGCATTAGGAAAATAACAGCATTATTTATTGAAGGTGCCTGTTGTCGTTTGTCGAAAAGATACTTCTATCAAAGATGACACCTAAAGAGAAAACAAAAACGATGTAACATTTGAAAAATATGTTCACATATTTCATGTAATATATTTTCCTTTAAAAAGAGAGGTTATTACTCCAAAAACAGAGCAGTGCCTAAGTATTTCCTCACCTGAGGCAAAGAGCTAAATGGACTGCCCTATACTATAATTGCAAAGATAAGTCTTCATATTGTCACTGCGCATTCCACTTTGACTAAGGCAACCGGCTTTGGCTAAAAAGCCTATAAATAGACCTGTTTTGAATAGTATCGCAATGCATATTTGTGCATTAGTCCTAGCTATTACAATAGCACTCCTGCAATATCTTTAATCCTAACTGATGAAGCATCCGTCTTTCAATCACACCTTGAGCTTCAGTTTAATCTAAAGGATTGGCTAGTGAATTGTAAATTCCAAAACTAGACACCATATGTATGCGCCATTGGTTTAATGCGTCCACTGCTCGTCATCCTATTAACTTTGCCACCCTTTCAGAAATCTCTGAAATTATTAGAAAATTTAGAAAGAAAAAAGCTTCGGTCCTCGAACATTTCTAATAAATGCAGAAAAGCTATTAATTATTAAGCATAAAGAAAAAAAAAAGAATTAAAAATCTTCCCAAGAATATCATCTGCAATATTACCAGTCTCATGAACGCCTGTCTCGCAATTTCATATTTATTTCGAACTAGAAGATAGCGAAATTAATAATGATACCAAAGGCCAGGGAAAGATTATTCTAATCCAGGTAGGAATCAGACTTGATAAAGTTTATAAACATGCCGCTTAAATAAACTGAAGTCTTATCTTCATCTACTTCCACCAGAGCTGTTTGTCTTCAGACAACCCCTATCCACGACTAATCAACTAATTGGTATAACCGAGTTCGCTGCTGCAGTTGTTCACTGCAAATTAAATGTCGTTATCCTCATGCAAGATGCGACAAAAGCTCTCGACCGCGTCTGGCATGAGGGATGAATTTCAAAACGCATTACCTATGATCTGAACGTGAATTAGTACTGATAATTTACTCTTTTCTCATAAACAGGACTTTCAAAATGTCTGAAGGGGATGCATTCTCAAATGCCAGACTCTGCGCATTGTTCTAACACAAGGGCCAGTAATCGGTCCGGTGATTTACCTTTTTCACGTAGAAGACTTTCTGAAGAAATATCTAAATAACAGCTCTATTTTAGCATACTATGCAGACGATACTACTTTGGCAGTTAAGTCTGAAAATATAAATCATGCTATCAAGAAATTTCAGGATATCATACTTTTTATTAAACAACAATGCAGTTTTAGGAAAACTCTAACTAACGCCTTAAAATCTCAACTTCTGCTCATCTTGAAGATGAAACGTAATGTCAAAAATGTCAAGAAAATTATCTAATTATTCAGTAATCCTGTGCGTATCGTTTCTCAAGCTGAATATCTGAGTATCGTACTCAGCGGCAGTTTGACATGGACCGACTCAACATTTCAATCATGTGCGTAGCAATGCTATTAGGGTTATGTTGTGCTTGTTTTCAAATATCGGATAATACTCGAAATAAGACCTCAACAAAAAGCGACTTATTTATCTAGCATTTCTCTGCCCCATAACGATACACCTATCCCCGGCCTGTTCAACTGCCACTGCTACGGACTTAAATAAATTTCAAGTTTTGCAGAATCGTTTCCCCAGAATGATTACGAATGCCATTTCTTCTTGAAAAATGATCTGCTATACGGGGATCTCAAAATCGACATCATCAAGACATTCTTTAGAATAACGACTGAAAAATTCTTCAGTGCTGCGAATAACTGAGTTCACATGTGATGATTTAATTTGTTACACTATGAAATACTGATTGAAGATAGGTATCTACCCCTTATGCTGCCTTTCTAATCGGCGAAAGTCAGAACTTTCTCACTTAATATGTTTTACCTGTGCAATATCGCAAGAAAAAATAGCTGTTAGCGCATTCACATACTGCAAAATAAAACAGCATACCTCAGAGTCTTCACGTGAGAGGGTGACCACTTACGTGACGTAAGACTTTGGAAGTTTACTGACTTTCACTGCAATTTTTAAGCCTTGCATCGTTGTAAGTATGTATATAATTTCAAATACTAATTTATGTAAACATTTGCATCATTTATTTACTTCTTTTATGCGTATGTTTTGTGCATTTTGTATTTTTTCAGCCTTAGAATTTGGAATTGTCACAACTTCTGGCAACCCACGTGACAAATGGTTGCACCCCTTCTTTACCCACTATCTTGTCTTTTGGACTCACTTACGACACTACACAACTTGAAGCTCTCTAGAAGCAACTATACGATAATAGCCAGAAAACAGCATGTATCAGGATGTTAATATGATGTTAATCGCGGCACTCACAGTAGGTGGACTTGGAGTACCGCACTATATTCCTCTCTCTCCCCTCTTCCCTTTTTAGTGTTCCTCTCGCACGCGTGAATGAAAGTAGTAAGGCATGTCTAGAGACATTTCTTCTCATGCCACAGTTTTCACTAGCAACAACACCGTGCGTCTTCACATAAATTACTTATTTTCATATTGTCTTTTTCATTAAGATATTTTTCCTAGTCGCATATACACTGATGGAATGAAAATGATATCTTAAAATTAGAATTAAATCCAGTGGCAAATTCATTCCTCCTTTTTTGTTTCGAGTTACTACAAGGAATTCTCGAATATAATTATCTGATTCGTGCGCCAAGTTCCACGCGACAAAATAGTGTATATCTACAAAATTAATGTTCTGAATAAATACATGCCTCATTGTTAATCTTACGCTTTCGTTTTTGGTAATGTTTATGAGAAGTCAACATTTATATTTTATCCTATTTTAGGTCATTAAGGCTCGCCAAAATCAAATCTTAATATTCTCTTTATTCTGAATTATTGCAGCAGTAGTGCAGGAAAATAATTAAATTATCTTTCGATATATAATTCACTAACAATAATCAAACTAAGTATATATGTACACTTTTACATCCAACAAAGGCAGATATACTAAATTTTGCCATACCTTCTATAATATTTTTAATGCAACATTATGTGTAAATAATATAACACATGAAATTATATATAATTTTTAAATTAAAAATTCCATATTTAGTAAATAGCAAATACTTTGGAAACAATATAAATATCAAGACAATTAAAAATGATGCAGTTAACGTATATCACTGATATTAAAGAATTTTTATATTTAAATTTTCTTGCTTTTAGTAAAGTAAATTCAAAAAGAATGTTTTTTTTTTTTTTCAAAATCTACTTGATACTTTAATTCACGTCTGTAGAGAAAATATTTTTTCCTTCCTGACAAAGAACAATTTTGCATAGTTTTAGTCCAAAGGGGCTTTGTCCCTGAAGAACTATTGATTTCGTTTTGCAATTTTTCGTTGGAAACATTAAAAGTCTGAATCACTTTTCAAACTGTTGCCACCAAAACTTGCAGCACTGTATTATATTTAAAAAAATTAAATAATGAAGAATATGCATAAATGTATGTATGTTTCTTGCATTGTGTTAAATCAACGGCCAGCATTTTTTAATAGCAAGATTTTAAAACTAGATATGTCAGGTGGAATATTTGTAGTTTAATTATAAAAATTATAAAAACAAGGATCGTATGTAAAACATTAGTTGTCGGAAATCACTTTTTTTCCTCTTTGCCGCGGAGCCGAAAAGGGTGTCAAGAAGATCTGATCGAAAAGATATAAAGTTACAACAGGTCATAACTTTCAGGAATGATAGAATATAACAAAAGTAAAGAAAACTAAAAAATAAAAAATTAACCTTTTGATCGCCATGAACGAGCTCTGCTCGCACTCCACTTAAGCACCGCAGTGGGCGCAAATGAACGCATTCGTATTACAAATTTACGACTTGAAGTCGCACGTATTTGGGAAGAAATAATTGTTTACCTTGGAAACGCTGAAGGTTTACTGGAGTGTATTGTGGAATGTGAAAACACGCGAAATACAAAGAGAACGGTAATGATATTATTTTAATCACCGATAATTATATGAAATAGTATTTGATATTAAGAATTTTTCAGATGAAATATCCCCGACTTAGTACACCTAGTAATATCAGAGCAAAGGCGAATCTCGTTTGTGAGATCCAGAATGAGAGATTGATATTATTGAAGATCTTGCAGCCAGATTAGCGTCATTGGTGTAGATCTTTTGATATGATGGCTATCTTCCAAAGTATACGTTGGTCACTCTGTGGCCGCTTTGTTGTAAGTTTTGCAGTTGGGACACGTTCATTTGAAAAATTGTTGTAAATGCCACACATTGTTGTTTCTTGGAAATATCCAAAATGACTTTTCGGGCTGCATATTTTTGGTATTTACTGTGTTAACGTGTTTACATTTGGCTTTCCACCACACAATGTATTACAGAACTTTTTAATTTTTGCCATATTCTATCACTGCTTTAAGCTGTCATCATCGGTTCTGTTATTCTCTGTGTAAAAGGGAACAACCGTTTTGCCATCTATGGGTCAGCTTGCAACTTCGTTTATTCGATGCCTTTCGATATCGGTCATGGAACATTTCGATATCGGTCTGAAAATTTAGAAGGCCTTTATAGCTTTAGTTTCTATGACGCACGGGCTGCTGCAGTGACATGCTGCGTAATATTGCTGTACCTGTTCGGTTTCCTCCTGAGTCTAATTCCTTAATGAATAATTAAAGACTCAATAAAAGGAACAACCACAATGTTGTGTTAGGTCCTCTGCTATCATGGACTCTGGTCGTCCATGGTGATCACAGAACTTAGACCTCTCTGTGAAGGTCTCTGAAGATATAAAACCTCGCTATATTTTTATTTTTTAAAATTTTTCTTGTACCATTAACAATACATACTGAAAAATGATCTAAATCATTAAATTCGCTCTATAACATCGACGCAGAATATACACTCAAAGCTGAGGAGCATTTTCCTTTTAATTTATTGCAATACTCGTGTTTTCCCAACTGGTCTTTTGTGAGGATCTCATAAAAATAAGCATTAACACAATTCTCGTACCGACAATATTCAAAACTATTTTGAAAAAAATATCTTCCTCATTTTTAGCAAGGCTGTAATTGGAAGACTAAGCCTAGAATTAACACTTAGGATAATTAAAAATGTATAGCCATCTTTCTTAAGCACCCTGAGGAGAAATTAAAATAACTAGTCTGAAAAGTTTTTTAAATGAACATCTGAACGATCTCCTTGACTCTAGCATATGATAACTACAAACTGCTTGCTGAAAAGAAAATTATCTGTTTGAAAGCAAAGAATAGAATTTTCTACCTTTCACTGAACAGGTTGATCGATTTGACATTTCATTTAGGTAATGCCTGTGACAAAGAACCTTGAAATGAGATGTCAGACTTAACAGTCGTTTCATGTCTGTCGTTGAGAAAGACACCTCTGCTAGAATAGCTTTTGTCATTTAAATCATATTCGAAAGACGCTTTCGAAATATTAAAAAAATTCGATGCATATATAAATGTCAGAACCATAAGAATGTAACATAAGTTTTGGTTAAATTTTTAAAAGCTATTTTCATTTATTCTTCCTGACGTCAATTTATTTGGCACATTTTAGCGCTACAAATAACAGGCTGTTTTAAATATGTATGCTCAAACAAAATCTATGAGAATCATTCACTAAAAATAATTCTGCTTTCGATTTATACCTTTTCATTTATACTGATTTGCAACCAGTCTAAAATTTCATGCAAAAAATCTGTACTACCTTAGTTTATATTCCACCACTATAAAGAGTCAGAAAATATACTAAAAAGGTATTTTACTGCTTAAATTAAAAGTTTTAGGAGACGTTCTATTCACTACTGTAAAAAAAAAGGCAAGAGAATGTATGCTCAATGAGGAAAACGTTTCACTCAAGCTTATTTGTGAAAGAAATAGAATCTATCTTTTGCTTTTTATAGAAATAGATATTCAGTTTTAAAAGTTTTAAAGTATAGGAATAAAACTAAATCATGCATAATTGCTTGTTTATCAAGGACACTGCTATATCTTTTAACGTTAAAATTTATAGATTTGCATCTACTATATATTGCTTCACGACAAATTTGAGTAAAGGAAATTGCCTAGTATATTGTTGCTTTGCTGAATAAGGAAAATACAGTTAAACATAAATTAAAAAAAAATGAAAGAAATGTCCTCTTTCAATCATGACTTGAACAGAATAAATAGAAACTTTCCAATCATGACTTGAACAGAACCTCTTTCAATCATGACTTGAACAGAACCTCTTTCAATCATGACTTGAACAGAACTTTTTGCGGAGCCAAGAAATCATGAGAAATTCAAATTTGATTTTTGGAATTTTTTTTGAATAAATATTTGATGCAGTGACTTTCTGAGAAATGAAAATAATTTCGGAAATTCATCAAGTTTACATCGTTTTAGAATAATAGTTTCACATTTATTTCATATTCCTGAAAAAATCAATGGATAAATTTTGAAATTTTTATTTTTTGCTAAATGCGCACGCAGCATGAATGCATAAATCGTCATGTAAATTATAATTCGAAGAAAGATTTAAAATTTAAATACTTTAATTAACACATCTTGACATTCTGGTTAAAAAATTAATAAATTAAATATTACATAGCGCTTTATTCAAACAAGTTCATATTCAAATTTGGAATTTGGTGTTGTATGTTTATGTAAATACTTGTGATTATTTAGTTCTATTTTGTTTGTATAGTGTTAGATATATTTTTCTTTGTTTAATTTCTTTGTTTATTAGGCGCATTTTATTTAGCCATTTTATTGCCTAATTTTACTCAATAGAAATTTTTTCTGTGTTTGTGTATACGCTGTAGATCTCGTTATTGTGATTCCTGAAAATAGCTAAACTGGAGCTTCAGACCTGCGAAAATTACTCTAATAGCCATCGGCGATACATTGTTTCACCAGTTTGTCTTGACAAGATTATTTCTCATAATTCTTTTTAACTCAAAGGTCGTTAGCCCAGAAAGGCTATTAATTTCGTTTTGACATTTTGCTTTGAAAACTTTAAATGCCGGTTCACTTTTCAAATTGTTCCCAGCAAATATTAGAGCCCTGTATTATGTTTAAAGAAATTAAATAATGAAGAATCTGCATAAATATATGTATTTTTCCTTCGTTGTGATAAAACGACGGTATCTAGAGCCATCAAAATTTGAATAACGTACGTTACCACCCGAATATGTTCATCTGGAAGCGCAAATTTGGAATGTGGAATTTGTTTTATTATCTATTTCTTGTAAAACTTTAACGAAATTTTGTATAGCAAAGTCGACGACTTAAATGCGAGCAGTGTACGTAAAAAATATATCTCCATCGCGCGAGACTGTGTATCGGAAATCCTAAATATATGCTCATTTTAAAATTATTTAAAGCGATATTGCTCTTCAACTGCATTTTATTGCTTAAATGCGAAGAACATGATATTTAATAAATAAAGGAAACACACAAAACGTTAAAAAACGCCCCTTTGAGAGTAATGTAAAATCTGAAACCTTTCAGATTTTTTTATTTTTTATTTTATTTTAATTTTATTTCTTTATTTATTTTAAATGATTATGTGTTTAGCCCTTAGACATTATACGGAAATGGAGGGATACCACTTGGAGGCGATTTTAAGGGAAACTGGCTTGTATCCACATTACACATGGGCGAAACCACGAAAACGGCCATGCAACCAGCCCGTTTGCCGGAACTCCGACCCCAGAACGAACTACCAGTGTTCAGGGGTTTTTACTGCTCGGCCGCTGGTGGTCCTTTCTCCCCAGTTTGGCGATATTTTTTAGATTTTTGTAAGAAATACATATTTTAAATTTTAGTTTCGATTATTCTCGAAGCTTCCAGAAGTGCTGAGTAAATCTACAAATACCTATGAAGTCACAATCATTTAGCCGAATAACCGAATTCAAAGTCCTTCGAATGGATTGCGCTTCTGTTCATCGCGAAAATTCAGCACAATTAATCATGTTTGCTCTTTTTTCTCGATAAAGTTTTAATTTCTGCCTGTTAATTTGACGTAATTATTAAGGAGTTCTCTTCGAATTTGTAGCATTTAATAATACATTTTGCACTTTTCATTATCTTAATACAATGTTCTTTTCAGTTTCCTGCACTGGATAATATATATGATAATTTCTGTAAAACGGCACCCAACTAGAAATATATTACTCTCATTTATTAAAAAGGCCTTACACAGGATCAAGTATCTTCGTTTTCATGCTGTATTACACTTTTTTCTAAGTCTCATAGAAGTATAGAGTGATAACTACTTTAATATATCCAAGAAATGGACTGCAACTATAACATACTGTGATCCAAACTAAAATTAATTTAACTGCATTTTCATTTAAATTATCTTCCAAAATACCAAATTATTGCTATGAATTTGGAGATTTTTATGTTCTATACTGAAATAAGTTAATCCTATATATTCAAATATAATTTTGGAGGCAAAAAAATATTTTCTGTCAGTATCTCTATAAAGGCAAACAATAAAAACTGCCTGTCCCCTTCTACAAAATTAAACCAGTGGAAAACAATGAAACCTTCATTTCAGAACGAAGGACATCCCTAAAACTATTTTCTATTTCCTTCCGAGACAGCATCTAATCCCTCTTTCTTTATATTAGAAACCCGCAGTGTCATCAGTATTGTACTTTTCTTGGTCACTGAAAATTAAATTCACTTATTTTTTGCCTGAAAGAGCATTTTCTACCGAAATCCTCTTTTTTTGTCTGTTGGAGTCTTTTGCTTTCCACAAAAAGAAAAGAGAGATGACAAGTGTGTTTTTTTCTTAACTTTTTTTTACTTACTAACTTCAAGACAAAGCAGATTTCAGTTTTCATTTTAATTGTAATGTTGCCTACAAACTTAAAAACAACAGAATGTATTTACCTAAATAAATATCCTCAAGCAGTGCATCACCTGAAAAGTTTGAAAACAGATTAATATTTAGTTTCGCAGTTTGCTACATAAAATGGAGTCATGTTTTAAGGAAAGTTAATCAACATTTTTAATTTGGTTAAATCCTTCTTTTAAGTAATAATATTACAATTAAGAAGGATCATACCTCCACTATGAACAGTCGTGACATGCAAAACCTTCTAATTAGGAGAAACTCGGAAAAAAGAATGATAAGCGTTATATAAATAACTTGATTAAAAACTAATTGTTTAGACAAGATTTCAAATTCTGAAAACCAACAGAACATAACGTTTTACGTTTTGCTGCGTTTTGAACATGGCGGCTTTAGTTTGTTTAAAAATAATATAGATTTAAAAACGTTCTTGTTAGCTCAGCATATTACATATTTTGATATAATGACAAAATCAGTTCTTAAGAATCAAATTCTGAATACTGTTACTAAAACTTTCTAATATTTTAATTATTTAAAGTCTCTGAGATTAAAAATCTTTTGTCTTTGATTTTGATTATGATTTGAACAGGGAAAACTCCCTAAACTTAAATGTTGTTAATATTCATTCAGAAAAAAAGGGATTAATACTGCATATGTCTGTGAATGATTAGTTTTATAAATCCGTGGTAATAATGCTTAAAATTTATAAATGCAATCTTCTATTTAGTTCATTATATTCGCTTACACTACGAGAATTAAGAGCAAAAACTAAATTCCAGAGAGATTACCTGCAACTTATGCCTGCTGGAAAGAAACCTCTTTGCTGCCTTCAAGAACATTAGAGTCAGTCTGTGTTGGTCGGAAGTCAACTGCTTTGCAAGCTGCAAAGTGGCAGCTAGTTGGGGAGTTTGATACGTGAATTAAATTGAATTGAATCGTTTTGTTTATGGCAAAAGATATTAGAGCTATCAGCCTAGAAAAAAGTTTGTCTACTTGGAGGGCTCTCTAAGCTCGCATTCACGTTAGACATAAGAAAGGCTATGAAGACATCCATAATCTGAGTCCTTTGTCTGTGTCAGAAACCAGGTCGAAGTAGCAGTGTTAAGCAGTCTTATACACTCGGCCATTCGTATAGAGTTCTGTTTGCTCTTTGTCTTCGAAATTTGCTACACATAAAGGCACACTGTCTTAATTTCGTTTATGTATCGTAGAGAGGTTATATGTGAAAATTTCTTAATACTCAGGACAATAATTTGTCAATATAGATAACTCAACATAAAATAATGTTATGTAGACAGAAATGTGAGAAGAGGCGAATACTAGAATTATAAAGTGAATACTCTTATAATGAAAATATTTATTATATATATTTTAAAGTCATTTTATTTATTGATTTCTTAAAAACGAAGTCATTATTTTCCTCTTATTATTGGCAATGCAAAATGAAATTATCTTACAATCGATATGTTCTTAAAGAAGGTAAATGCGTAACGGATTAGTACTGGGGTTTCTTACTTAATTACCTACTGTACAAACTGCTACAAAATATTGCCATCTAACTGTCAAATTATGCGAACAAATAAGCTCATTTTCGTTACGTATCATAAAATACCAATGTTTAGAGATTGGCTCGACCTCCTTGTGATTCCTAATTCCTAAATTTAAAGAGTGATTAATTTAACATTAAAAAAAAGTAAATTAAAATTAGTGAAGAAGGGAATGCTCAGAATCTAAAAATATCTGAAATATGATCTTTCGCCAGAGATTTATGAGAAATTTGAAGCTGCAAAATCGGACTTTCTATGCTTCAGTAATTTCCTTTTTACTTATTTATTTAGAAACATGCGTTTGAAGGTAATCACTTGAACAATAATTGACTACGCCTACATAACAAACATATTCTTCACATCTGGCGGTATAATCATGTCTGACCTGGCGCAGGATATTATGCTAGTAAATTTCCTAGTTATAAGTAATATTGCATGTAAGGAAATTCATTAAACTGAAAACTGCAAGTAAACGTAAATTAGCAGATTTTACGCAGTGCCAACGCATTTTCTAATTTAATAAAAAGAAAACTTCGTATGTATTTTACTAAAATAATATCTACCTGCAAAATTTATATTAATAGTTTAATAGTAAAAAATTTATATTAAAACAAATTTGGATTAAGAAATTAAAAATCAGATTATTGGAAAATTGATCGGCATTTTCAGTTACGTGAAACGAAAATAAAGTTCATAATACTCAGAGTAGAGCTCACAACAAATGGTGCGGTGTTCCAACTTAAAAATATCATTTATTATTTTTAGCAACATTTCTCAAGATTTTTTTAAGCTTTCGCATTTATAAGAAATTACTTATTTTTTAATTACTTAAGTCACTAATGTAAATTAATCATTGAATTCCAACGTGCTGATTGAATATTCAAGAATCATTATCCAAAAAAATGTCTTTTTTTGCACTGACTAGATATTGTTTTACACAAATCGATTTCCGTTTCTTTCGTGTTAGAAGCAGAAGCGTGGAGCTCAAGTAATTGTACTTTTACTCCAAAATAAAAAAGAGTAACCTTTAAATGCCACAGTTACTTTCTTTCTAAAATATACGTTCTTTCCGAAATCTATAGAAGAATAAATTACAAGAGCTGAATAAGTATGATTGGTTCTCTCCCATATACTCCATTTACTGTAAATACTAATAGACAGCATTCCTGTACGCAGAGTTAGCTTGCCTTAAAAGTAATGGTTCAAGGCAGCAAAAGCAAAATAAAATCGTGCATATACTTGAGTTTGAGCATAAGATTTTTAAGCAAGAATTAAAAAATAAGAAACAATATTTTACTTCTAGTAATTCTTGTATTATTTTTTTAATGATTAGGATTCCAAGGTTTAAGATAAATAAAATTTTATGGTTAAAGTACAGGTAATGCATCTACTTGTTCCTTTTTACTTTCTTATTCGAAGTAAAGGAAGTATTGTAATCGAGAAAAATTTCGAATATCAAATTCCAGCGAAAATATATATTCTGACCGCTCTCGAATCCATTTAAACGACGTTTTTGTATGATAACTGAAACGTACCCAAAACGGATTGAAAAATGGATTAAAAATGGTTCAGACGGAATTTTTAGTAATCTCTGTACCTACGTATGTATGTAACTCACATAAATAAAAAATGATTAGCCTCAGAAAGTTGAAATTTCGTGTATATATATATATATATATATATAATCATTTAAAGAAATGTAACATCAGAACTTAAATGATTGTATGTAATTTAATCCTTATGAAAGCCCTAACAATTCGTTATCACTTAAAGTCGTAACCCAAAAGGAGAACTTGTAAAAATAAACTTCAAATGCCTATACAATACTGAACATAGTACAAAATATAATAATAAACAAAAATATAAATATTAATTACCCTTTATTTTGCTTTAAAAGTGATTGAATTATGCTGTTCTTATGTTCCAGTTAAGGTTTTTATGCCTTTAGTTAATATACATGCAATAGTTGTAGAATTATCAATAATTTAAAATTTGCTTAGGTGTCACTAAGCCTAACGAAGCCTTTATTTTTTACATTTGAAAACTCATAATAGAATATGAATTAAGTCAATTTACACTTTTGTTCACCAAAATATCTGCCTTCTTATACGATGAAAGAATTGCTTGTTTTTGCGTAGAAATTGTAATTTTAATCGCAAAATTTTTTTTTAATTGTTTGAATTGTATTTGCTGTTTTATATTTTTCTGTATTTTACAATTTTTAATAGAGATTTTTTGAGATTTATGTATTTTTGCCATTCCGCGTAGTGAAAACTGAATTAATTGAATGAGAAATATATTAATGAAATTCGAGAAAATAAGTTTAAATGAAAAGTACCAAAAGTGTGCATAATTTAAAAGGCTGTACAAAGAAGTCATGAGGTGTCCACATCCAATTTTTTCTCTAGGAGTAAAGTAAAATATGCCTCTGATCTGTGCTACCAATTGAGATTGATGCTTCTGAAAATCTCATCTCATTGATCAAGTCATTTACCTCAGGCAATGAATTAGTAAGAAATATAAGCTTTGTACGTTTCGTTTATCATTTGTATTCCAATCGGACTTGCAAAATTAGTTTCACTTGTCTTTATACGGCGCCTGGTTTGTAACTAACTGTACTAACTATTATAAATTCTTTTTGCAAAAGGTGATTCACACGCTAAGCTCATTTATATCATAAGCTTTAATATATCATCTAGTTTCTATTTGACTCCCTTTAGTTACTCGCTTGCCGGCAGTCGTTCGTAAGAATTCTTGGGCTGGCAAAATGCAGAATGAATTTCTTAATATATACACCCATTTTGTATTTTGGAAGGTAGAATATACTTAAACGTTTTAAAGCGAAAAATAAATTTCGAACTCGTTTCGTATTTTCAGCATAAGATAAAACGCAGCAAGGTAAATGACAAGATTATTCAGCAAAACAATCTTAATTTCTTTTTCAAACAATCCAGATTTAATATTCGTACGGAAAAATGTCGCATATTAATAATCTAAAGAGAGAATGATATTTTTTATCTCAGATTTTTATTATATAAAACATGCTTTTTTATGAAAAAAGCCTTAAATAATGATAACACCACAATAGTCGTTTGAAATTACCTACATTTCTCAAAGCTACCTATCAGGTCTTATGCATAGTGCCGTTACCTAAGGCTATTACGGGAAAGACCTGCTACGTATTCTTTCGCGCATGAAATTTTCTTCATATGTGAATTTTTCGAGTTCATTTTCCCATGTCTTTTATTACAAGAAATGGCATTCCAAGAGAAATATTTGCAATGGATAATTGTCTTTAATATAAATGTATTTGTAGGGATTTATATTTATTTTAAATAACCAGTTAAATTTAATGTTACTTTCCTATAAACCTTCATTCCCCTAATTGTCAGTGCCAGAATAGTTAAATTTGGTAGTCCGGGAGAGGAATAAAAATTCTACTAGTGGAAGAAAAAGTTTAAATATCGACGTTCCAGTAGATTAATATCTATTATCTTGCTGCCACTAGACTCATCTACGCGCTGTAGAATACAGGATTGTATGAGCCTTGTAGTTTAATTATGCTACTTGTGAATATCTTCAATTTGGAGTTTGATTCTACTGTTTCAGTTACCGCCCAAGCATAGTATGTTAGAGTCAAGTTGACGCATTGTAAATAATTTAAAGTGTTTAATAAAAAGAAGTTTTAACCCTTCTTCGGTGCAATCACTATTTCTTCAGATTTTACACAATAGATAGACAGTAGAACCTTACATATTAAAATAATAGTAGTCAGATTCCTGCATCGGTTTAACTGTATGCAGCATATATGTGTATCGTTCCGCAGAAATTTCCCTTTTCCTTATAGTGTGCATGAACTTAAATTAGTATTTTGGAAGATAGGAAAAAATAGCTACATTAAAGAGATCACAACACAGTACAGGTATGAATACAGCGCAAGGAGAAGTAATGCAATATTGCTTAGCGTAATAAAAATAGAAATTATCGTGTTTTCATGTTTGAGGCATGGGAAGATATTGTTCAGATTACCATCCCTTTTATTTCGAGTAAATGTTGCATTGGAGTGGTTCTATTTCAATTTGACTTCGAAAGATTTCCGTCTGACATTATTTTGCATTAAGATTCCGCATAAAGCATTACAACTTTACCAGATATTAAAGTGAAGCACACCATTGTATGTACCAGTCTTTCCTAACCACTATATTTATTCTGATAATGGAATTAAAACTTGAAATATTTCCTACGGATTAAGTAACTTATCATAAAATTATCTATTGACCAACAGAGATAAGAATTACAGTTTTAAAGTTCAATTATTTAAATTTATTCTTTCAGTATTAGATTTCCTATTATTCATTTATTTATTATTAATTTACGAGAAATATTTTCATATCTGCCCAATAATTCTGTTTGTTTTTTTGGCAAAATCACTTCAGTCTGTTTAATACTTCTTTATCTCTGACAAATATAATCATAACATAAAATCTAGAGCAGTAATCTCTTTCTTGATTATAAGTGTCATTTGCACATACTTTTGTTAATATAATTCGAAAACAAGCAGTAAGAGATGAAATATTAACAGAGCAGAATGCGCAGTTCTTTTGTTGTATACATGCAAGTTCGTGATAGATTGAATGCACACTCCGATGATAGGTTGATAAAATTTATTTCATCAAAGGAACACTTTAGATTTTAGGAACTTTCAATAAAATTAGTCGCACAACTGTTCAGAGTAAAGCAGAGTATAATCAGTAGTTACACTTCAAACTGCTAAGGTGCTTAAACACAAAGCAATGCAAAGCGCATCTAAAGAGCGAAGCTAACCCGGAGATATCTCAGTACTCCGAACTCACAATGAAATAACAAATCACAACAATAACTGAGAGCAGATGCTTTCTCCTGTCTTACATAGTTTTCAACCGTTCGCCGAGATATTTCTAGTACTTTATGCTTCTGCAATTTACTTAAGGGTATATGAGGGCCAGATACTGTTAAAATAGCATAAATTATTTTATTCAATTACAATATACATTATAGTTATACAGGGACGGGACCAAAATGTCGCCAAGTGGTAGCCAAGTTTAGGAACTTTTGGAAATTTCTCGCCAAAATTTGGCGACAAAAATTAGTCGCCAAAACTATTGCCAGCTTAGCGTTATCTCGTTAGCGAGATTGCCATTTACTCAATGTTAAATAGACTTGCCCTTGTATTCTTACTTTTCCGGCATAGCATCGTCTCTCTAGTTATGTTATGCAGAAAATACAGGAGTTTAACATGTAATTGCACTAATATCATCTATCTATGTAAAAAATTCGTAACATTTTCAAGGTTTAAGAATGATTTATATTCGTCTGAATTTATTCATATTCATTACGATTAATTCTTTTGTTTTGGTGTTATTGTTAATTGAAGCGTGATGTAAATACCTTCATCATGAACGAAGCATAAGAACCGTATGGGAAGTATTAATTTTGAAATGACACTATTTATAGAGATTTATTACAAGAATGTTGTTTCCATATTGAAAGGGGAAAGAACGAAAATGAGATCAGTACGGATTGTAAATCAAAGTTAGTATTTGATAATAACTATGTTTCCGTTTACCTTATATATGTATGAAAGAAATCTCTAATGTTCTAATTATCAATTTAAATGTCTTAATCATTCAAAAAGTACGCACTAATTCGATTAATTGTTTGTGATTATCTTATTCGGAGATAAAATTTAAGTACCCTACAAACAGCTACAAAGTATTGCCCTCTAACTGCCAGATTATGCATCCAAATAAGCTAATTTTCATTATGAATCATAACATTAGCCTAAATTTTATGATAAATTAACTTTTATTCTATTGAAAACTACTTAAGGCAGAAGCTTTTATATTTTAATAATATGTTTTCGTTGGCAGCTATTTTCTCTCAGATATTTGTTTCGTTTTATTTAGCATCGTTGTAATATTAAACACATATTTTAGAATGACTAATGAGGAATATTTTGCCAATCTCTTTAGGTGTCAGATAACTGAAGAATGCTTTATATGCCTTTTTAAAAATGCAACAAAATCCTCTTTAGAAAGCCTTTCAATTGAACACGCATTTTACACGAGCCTTTTGATAATCTCGTAAACATACGTTCTCTCAATTACGAATTTTTCCATTTAATAAGTTATTTAGATACTATGTTGAAAAATATTTTAAGAGGATTCAGAAAACTTAGTATTTATCAGTCAAAGTAATTTTCAAATACTAATTCGTATCATTTTCATTTTCTGCAAAAGAGATTACAATACTGGAAAGGGATTCATAGGGACTCGAAACAGAAGAGGCGGATTCCGCATTGTCAATCATATACGACTTTTGCACAAGCAAAACATACTCTGCATTGAAATGGCAGATGTTTATTTTTTAGAAAGCGTGTGCATATCTCGCACTTATAAAACTTCCGTTCAATGTAGGAAAAATAAAGACGATTTATGTTTGTAGTATATAATTTGTGTGTACTACCGCTTTACGTCATACATATATTTTACATCTCTTAAAATAAATGCAAATTCGCCTTTTCTTCAAACAGAAATATTATATATATATACACTAATAATTTATATATACATACATAATTACTTCTTTTCTATCAGTCATTGAAGTGATAATGGAAAGCAATAAACTACAGCTGAAACTTTTGTTCACCAACTCTTACTGTTATGCTATACGTTAGATGTTTTGTACTTCCTTGTACGAAGTCAAGGCAGTATCGCAATTGTGAAAACCTTCATGGATCAAATTTCAAGAGAAATATCAATTCTGGCCGTTCCTGAATCCAATTCGACAATTTCTGTGACATCAGTACTTACGGACAGAATAAAAAATCTTTTTTTTCTTTAAAACGAATTATAAAATGAATTTAAATAGGATTCTAGAGGGATTCATTCGTGACGTTTTCACATACATATGTACGAAAGTATATCGCATAACTCAAAAACGATTAGCCGAGAACATTGAAATTTTGTAAGTGGGACTGCTATAACATATAGTTGTGCATTTCCCCTTTTTATTACAATTATACAGTATAATTGCAAAAATATAAAAATAAAAAAGTCCTTACTTGTCCTTCATTTTCTCCATTATTGCTCGTAGTCACATGCTTCCAATTACAGAAGTGTTTTAAGTGACGAAACTACTTATATTTTGGAAATGTCGTATTAAAACGTAATAAACAATTTTCGACAAATAGTGAAATTTAACATTTATTGAAATCTTCTGGTTCCTATACTTATATCTGGACAAGTTTTATACTCGTTATTAAAACAATAAAATTATAAGAAGTTTGATACCCTTACATAAAAATTGATCGGAATATTTAATTTCAAAATTTGCAATTTTTACGTCATTTTTCAACTTTCCTTGAGGTATCCGTTAATTAAGTTAGAATAATTCGAGGAAATATTCTTAAATGAAGTGGAGCGAAAAATGTGTTTAATGCAATAGCCCGTACAAGAAAGTCATGCGGTGTTACGTAACATATTTTTCTTTTATGATGTAATTTAATGTTCAAGGGGACATATTTCTCTGTTTTATAAATCGTTCCGTAATGTTTGAAAATGTTAAGACCTTCAGATTTGGCTTTCACATTAAGAAACATTTTTCCTCATTTAATTTGAATTTTATTGAATTTTTAATAAAAAATCGTATAAAGAATACATAATTACAATTTTTCTTCAGCACGTTATATAATACATTTTCATAATTTGTGCATTATATACGTTTATTATTGAAATATTGAAAATTCGATGTACAATTGTGACTCAATAAAATTTTATTGATTCTAAATTGGCTCGCGTTAAGTTAAATATTGTGCATAAATAACATTAATGAAAATTTAATTCTCCCACTTGGAGCTCCTTTTCGTGCATTAAGTCATTTTGCACTTTTTTATAACAAGTGTTTATATTTGATATGAGAAGTGTAATTAAACAGTTGTAAAGTATAGCTATCTTTTTCTGATTAACGAAATATCTTCTATATATCTTGAGTAAATGACATGCAAAGTTAATGTATACATATCATGCTAAATCGACCTGTAAAACTGCTACTAACAACATGATATATACCTTCTCTCCTTTTCAGCTCCTCTTTTCGTATACTCCTTCCTGAACGCTGTCGACACGAAATTTTCAACAACATATAAGTAATAGGAGGAACGCTTATTTCCTCCGTATGGTTAAGTAATGTGCGTGAAGATTTTATATTGTTTCCAGTAGTGATTTTTACAAACTGCTTACAGAGCTTCACTTGTTGCACGAAGGATTTCGGTGTAATTCATTGATGCACGCTACGGCTCGTGAAATTAATGGTCCTTTTACCGCTTGAGTATCTTGAATCTGGTTGCATAAACAGGGTTTAATTATGAACCTCTGTGTGCATGAAAGGAAGCTGTACTCCTTAATAACGGCTTGGTTTGACGATGAGGAACTGCCTGTAAAGAAACCTGCTTGGTGTAACATTACAGGATCAGAGGAAAAATTAATGACCAGACTTTGCGTATAATTTATGCTGCTCACGTTGCGTGTTTAAGAGAGCGCATAGATTTTAGTTATTAGACGATATATGTTTATCAGAAAATTTTTTCTACCGTCCTTGAAGCCATGTCCTAATAAGCAGCCTTCATTGTTTCCCGAGCGATTTATATTGCGGGCACTCATTTTTTAAACTTTTACATTTCAGAGTATAAAGGTAGTAGTTAAGTTGCAGACGCAGACCTAAAAAGCAAGTTAATTTTGAAAGTCTTAAAGAAAAATTAATAGTCAGTAAGTGAAGTTCTAATTTTTAGTTTCGAAATAACGTTATAAGAAGTCGTTGACATATTATTTATTCATAAGCATTTGGGGGTGTTTACGTTTTTAATAGTCCAAAAGTTAATAACAAGGCATGTGATAAAATAACCTACTATTGTTTTTATGTATTTGATAAGAATATTTATGATGTATTCCGTTTTGTTAAAAAGTTCAAGTACATTTTCCGTACGTTTAGCGGAGAAAAAATGTAAAAAATAAAGTGCTTAGCTGCAATTGAAGGACTGAATTAATTTATTTTCCTGTTTCAAATACATTAATAAGTAAAACATAAAAAATACTGAAAAATTCAAATTTAAATTATTGTTACGAAATGAAATTTATATAGTTATATAACGCGAATAATATTATTCGGTATGCTATAATGTTGATAAAAAATTATGAAATGAAGCAATACGCAACACAATAAAATACATGTTGCACTTTGAATGCAATGAATACATCATCTTTTTATAATACTACATCATTTTTATATTTGAGTAAACGTTTTTTCAATCATAAATTACTCAATATCAAATAAACAGGAAATCTATCATAAGTTCCCTCCTTTTTTTAAAATAACAGAATCACGAAATTAGTAATATTTGAAATGCATATTTTTTAAAAATATTGATCAATACATTAATCAGTATTTTAATAAATATTGATTAAAATAATTTCAATATTTATACATCTAACCATAGCAAGAAATTTTCGAAAATTTCACTGTCATGTTAAGAAAAATAGACTTCTCTAAATAACGGAAAAGCAGAGGGTGAGAGAGATATTATTTCTGAATATTTTGTGTGCAGAATGTACAAAATTTTGATTCCACTTTTATAACATTCTTAAAGGGAATACAATTTTAAAATAATAAGCGGTGCGCATTTTATATATAATAAAAAGAAAAAAATAGTAAAAATAAAAATAGAAAAAAAAATCTGAAATCTTTCAAATTTTACGTTACTCCCAAAGGGACGTTTTTCAGCGTTTCGTGTGTTACCTTTATTTATTAAATATCATGTTTTATGAACTTCAACCAAAAAATTCAGTTCAACAGCAATATCGCAAACTAATCTTAAAACGAGCATATCTTTAGAATTTCCGATACACAGTCTCGCGCGTTGGAGATAATTTTTTTTCCGTATAGCGTTGCCATTCCTCGCTTTGAAATCGTTCAGTTTGTTAATCAAAAATTCTTTAATGTCTTTCAAAATAGTAAATAGATAATAAAACAAGTTCTAGATACCAAATTAAGGCTTCCAGATGCCCAGATTCGGTGCAGGATTACGTTATTCAAAATTTGATGGCTCTAGGTACCGTTTATTTTATCACAATGCGAGAAACATACATACATTTATGCAGATTCTTTATTATTTAATTTCTCCAAATATAAAACAGGGCAATAATATTTGGTGACAACAATCTGAAAACTGAAACAGATATTTAAAGTTTTTAACGCAAAGTGCCAAAATGAAATTAATAAGCTTCTGGGCTAACGTCTTTTCGGCTGATAAACTAAGTAAACAAAGCAAAGAAGTACTTTTATGCAGAAAAGGGGAAAAAAAACTTAACGAAGTTGGTGAGAACTAAAAACTGCGAATTATAAAACTGTTTTAATTTCAACATGATGTATTGATCTCTTCCGAAATTTAAAATAGCCATTACATTCCAAAAAAAGGCACAACTTTAATTAATTATTGATAATTATTAATAATTAAAAAGCCATAATAATTGTAGGACAGAAATAATTAAACAATTAAAATCAAAATAATAATAATTAATCAAAATGTAAAATCCATGTTAAAATCTGCGTGAGGGGAGAAGGCGAGAAAGACTTTTTTGAAACGATTTAATGGTTAGAAAATATAGTGGAAATAAATAATTTACAAAAACGCTCTGGCACGCCAGCGTGCTGGTCGCGAAATGAGTGCAGATGGATTTAGGCTTAATAGTAAACCGGCTTTGGACAGACACTCGCGAAAGAGACTGCCAGCCTCCACGATCGCGCGTTTAGGCTTCCCGGCGCGTTTGGGCTTAAAAGGTTAATATTATTCATAGTGATTTTTATTCATGGTTATAAGCTTATTCTCGCAAATTTTATTTCCTGAAGCAAAATGAAAGTTGTATTAACGTCTTTAATTTAAGATCCTATGCAAATTGATTTTAACTTTGCAGAGCCATTAGGTTATTTGGAATGAGGAGTCATGAAACATGAGCAATGCCCTCGCGGGACTCGAACACGAATCTCTCGAATACGCGCTGAGCGTGCTGACCACTACACCACGAAGTCATGCGAAGAAGGCTGGAGAAATGCCTTATATACTCTATCTTTTAAAGGGCGATTGGTCATTAGGATACCTAATCGCCAAATCCCGGTGGTGGAGAATCATCATCCACCAACTTTTTTTGTTCGGGCGCCACTTGTAGAGACATTAGGAATTTGGAAGCAGGAGTCATAAAAAATGAGTAATGCCCTCGCCAGGACTTGAATAACGGACCTCTCGAATACGTGTCAAGCATACTGGCCACTACACCACGAAGGAATGCGAAGAAGTCGGGAGAAATACCTTATAACTTCCTTATTCCTAATAAATGAGATCATCATTATAAATTTGCCACATTTTGTGTTATTTGTATCTTAATTTCTAACGTAGTTATTTCTTTATCCATTACTTTTAAAATTTCATGACTTATTTCATGAATTTTGAAAAGCAAGTTTTCTTTCATAGTAGACCAGATTTCTTCTATTATGTAACAATTAATAAGTGACTTGCAATCCGCTTAAGTAGGTTTATAACGTCAAGAAATTTAGAAATATTAATTATATTATCCCAGCATTTTCAGTTAATAAAATGTATATTTTGCCTTGACATTCTGTATATATTTCAAACATTCCAGGTACAGAAAATAAGTAATATCTGCTATTAGCGTAACGTATTTAGTAAAACAAAATCATAGCTTGTAGATTGGTATTAAAAACATGCTTGCTTTTTAGTTTAAAATTTGATTTCCAATTTAAAGATTTCCAAGATGTGCCACTGAAAAAGAGGGAACATTTAATGAAGTATTTATAAAAAAATAACATTATGTACGTTGCAGAGATAGTAATTGTAATTGTTTTCTGCGTTTCGGAAAACAAGTTAAAAGAATGGCTCCGTGATAATTTTGTTTTGTCAGTAAAAGAGATGCTCCGGTGTTTCAACTAATTGAAATGCCCTTTCCGACTTTTGTTTCATTATTATATCAATTTCAAATGTCTCGGATATTCCAGAATCTCAATTTTCTTGTGTCCTTCCTTATGAGTAAAATTCGTCGCTTGGTTTGGGAAATTTATGGCATATCTTGCTAGTGGGGTTTGTTACACGTCTGCCAAATTATTATTAAAATAAGATATTTAAATAAATTTCGTATTAAGAACACAAAACTTATGTTCGAAAACGAATTTCCGATGGTTAATCATAGTTAGATACTTGATCATAATTTCGACTTCTGTATTTCAGCAACAATTATCCATAATTTTTTTTCAGTTCACGAACCGAATTTCCTTGACGTTTTTCACATACCCATAGATTTACCTACTTTAGTTAAGAGTAGTAATTCCGTTTCAGCCTTTTTAATGATTTCAGAATTCAAATATCTTATTTTATTACATTTATTTATTACTATTCTCGACAGATGACGCGATAGTGTTGCCGTGATAGATGGCGCGATTGATTTCGACATTGGAACCGTGGTCCCTCCTTTCATTTTGCAAAAATTATTTTGTTCTGTAGAACAGAGATCTTGCCTGATCGCTATGAAAATAGACAGAATTTCATTAAAAATCTGTACAAAACTCAGACTGCTTTTCTGCTTAATTTTAAATATTATAAAGTATTTTAAATCTAAAAAGTATTTATTTGAACAGTAGGCAGTATTCCTTGAATGCCAATGCTTATACTGCTTGATTATAATCCTTTCAATCCAATTTGTAATGTTTAAAAATTTATTTAATGTTTTAAAAGCACTGGATGATTTTGACTGCTTATTGTTTATGTAAAAAGGTATTTTTAAAATATTTCGCATTTTGCAAAAATCAAAAATGAGTTTGCTATATCGTAGAGAAGAAAAACGTCTAATTGCCATATTTATAAGAAGGCTGAAAATATATTTTATACCAGGCACGAAATTCATGGTGTCACTTTAACAAATGAATTATTAAAGATCAACCTTTTTTACATATTCTCCGCCTGATTAATCTCAAATATGATCTCCAGGGTTTTGGCTCATTATTTATTCAGCTAGCCTTCGAGGCTGACAGCAAATGCCGCCAGTTCTCCCGGTTACCGGAGCTTTGAAATTCAAACCGCCTTCCTTTCTGTCTTTATCTGCCACAAAGATGAATCAGTTAATATTTAAAAAAACAATGTATTTGTTTTCTTATGCATATATCCTAAGCTTCAATTTTTAATGAAAACTTACTGGCTGAGCATCTATTCATCTGTATTCTTTCCTATAAGGTAATTCCAATGACTGTTATATTACTTAAAAGTTTACTGATATATAATAATATGTACAGCTGCAGTTTCGAAAAGTGTAGGATTCGTTACATGTGTTGTCTGTTTCATGTATGTTTATATTTTTAAAACTGCTTTACATAATTTAATTTGATAAAATTTCTGGGTTTGTGAAGAGTCTTTCTGCCCGAAAATAATATTTACTTTGCGAGATTGCACTTTCAAGCACTTCATGTCTGACAGAATTTAACAGAAATCCAGTTACTTCTTATACCGCAAATGCATGAAAATGATCTTATCATTTCATATTATCTATGTTTATAAATGTGCATAATATTTTAAACTTAAGCGTACGTATTTATACCTTCAAAACTTCTATACGGAATGCAATTTCGGAATTATTTTTAGGTATTGCTGAGTAGCGCCAAGAAGCATGTGTGTGTTACTAGATAATATTAGTGCACTATGCAGTATGACAGCTTGCAAATAGTTCCAATTTTTCAATTCTTGTTATTGATTACTCAAAAGAACGGAAACTCTTTATGCAAAATGAAAGTTTCCTGACTTTCGTAAAATATAAATATCTTAACTCACATTAAAAAATTATTGAACGTCATGGCATTATTGTTAAAAGCATAAATTTATACTTAAGCACCGAAACCATTTGTCTATCTTGACTCATTCGTACACATTTCTCCCTTTATTACAAACTAAATAATAGTCCTCCATTCCTCTTCATCTCCTTCTTCAAGACGTTGAGGCTTGAAAATATAAAAACAAACATTATAATCACACTATAAAAGTCTGTCATATGTACTGTATCAAAAATTGCTTGCTTTACTTCCGCACAGTATTTGCTACCGATTCCTAAACTGAATGTTGCTATATCAAATCGATAGTCTCTAAATCATATGCTGAAAGCATTGGGAAGGGAAACACGAGAGGGCAGATATATATGTGAAAACATGATACATCAGCATCCCGAAGAGAAATCTTCGATACCTAATCTTACCTGAAGAGACACAGAAATATATTCATTGTACATTCTATTAATTATCTATCGAAGAAAATGTAATAGAACTTTAATATCACTTTAGTTATAGCTTTACAATTGTTTAACCCTAAAAATGTGAAGCAAATATTCAATAATTCTAAAATAAAAGCTTAATCGAAGCATACAAAAAGCCCTCCTAACAGTAAAAATGCGAAATTTGAACGATAAAATGCTTCCAAGCGAATATTTTAAACTTTTCTAATCAGAATACGCAAGGATTTAGAGCACTTTTAAAATAGTCAAATAACATCACATTACACGAAGACGTTTGCTTTGCAATTATATTTCTGGTCTACGTAAGCGATCTACGTATTGGTACGTTGTACGAAGCAAACCCTGACATATAGCAATCAGTTTTCCTGTTAAATACTCCGACCTAACAATAAGAACAACACTTAAAGGCATAAAAACGCAATTCCTTTATCCTAGTATTTCTGCACCGTAAAAAATGATCGACATCAATTGTAAGCACACATTATAGTGCTTTTTCTTAAACTCGGGAAAATGCCACTGTAAAAAGAAGCCTATAAGTAAGAGACAGATATCTCCTTTATGAACAACATTGCTTGGTTCTCAAAAAAAGAATTTTCAGTCAAATGTTGAAATCCATTTCAACATGAGACATAGGATAGATATTAATATACATTTTCACCTTTCCGACAAACTACTTTTTCAGATTTCATTGTTTAAATAATAATGCAAAGTCAGATCGAAAAGGGATGATGTAAGTTCATCGAAAAGGGCTGCAGATATAAAAATACAAATATGTTTGGACTCCAAATGCCGAAGTTAGCGGTCAGTATTGTAAATTCGCATGACGTGTTCCAGTTCTTTTGGTTCTACTTCCACTTTTCTCAGTGGGAGCTAGACGATGCGTGATCTCTGATCGTTCAAAACTAAACTGCTATATGAACTTAAATAGATATTTCAATGTGGTTGGGAAGAAGCTCATGATGCAGCATGTCTGTGTAATTGGAATTTCTCAAAATCTGAATAACGCTGGGGTTGGCAATATGTTTCTTTAGTCAACATCTTGTCTCTCAGCCCGATGGAACACTTACGCTACGTTATCCTAATAGCATTACTCTAAAATGTAGCAAGAAAACTCTTTCAAGAATTTATACTGCTAAAGCTTGAGAAACGTATAGTAATAGCCATCCAAAATGGATATAAGGATATGTCGGTGAAACTTGTTTCTTTCATTTGCTTTAAGAGCAAAGTATCAGAAACTGCTGATATAACTAGGCAGCAATACTAGACAAAACTCATCATTTTAACATTTGAAAACTTTATATAAAGCTGTTTTAGTTTACACAATAGCATGAGCAGGATAATTTGACAGCAGGAGCAAGATAATGCAAGTCCTTCTGTTGTTCGTAGATTTTGGCAACAATTTCTAGCCACAGGTTAGGCACCCAGGAGGCTCAGCCAAAGACGGCCAACTGCTACGATGAGCGCTGATGACAGATATTTGTTGTTATGCTCACGAAGGAATAGAACCTCAACTCCGATTCAGATTAGATCCCCCTTGCTGCATCCTCTGGGCGGTTTGTGTCAACGTACACCATGCGTAGAAACCTCACGAAGGAGGTCTTTATGCAAGGCGACCAGCCATCTGCGTGCCGCTCACGTTACATCATAGAAAGAAATATTTGTGGTGGGGGCGTTAGCATGTCCACCGAACAGCTGATGAATGGAGGACAGTTCTCTTTACAGATGAGTCCAGGTTTTGCCTCTAGAGCGGTAGTAGGCGTTATTTGATTTGGAGAGAACTTGGAACCAGTTATCATCAAACATCCGTGACAGAGCTGCACATGGAGGAGGCAGGGTCTGAATTTGTGGTGCTATCATTTTGGGTGGACGCACAGACCTCCATGTCTTTCCCAGGGAAACCGTGAATGCTCAGGTTTATAGAGATGACATCCTTGATATTTCCATATGGAACCATGAATGATGAGGCTTATAGAGATGACATCATTGATGCTCATGTGTTCTCGTATGCCTGAAGAATAGGTGATAATTTCCTGCTATACGACGACAACGCTAGACTGCACAGGCCTCGCTTCGTGGATGATTGTCTTCAGCAGCAAACTACTCACGAGCATGTTCGGGATACTTTAGAAAGACGTATAGCTGCTCTCAGTCTTTCAATTCAGACCCTTATCAGCTTGCAACTGCTTTGAGCAATGATTCTCACTTCCGTCGGAACTCATAAACTGCATAATTGACAGCATCACACATCACTGTATATTTTGTATTGCTTCTAAGAAGGTCATACTCCTTACTAAAGGTAATTTTCCTACACCGAGCTCATACATCCGTTTTGTTCATTTTATACATCTGCTACTTTCTTTAATATAAATATTGTCTGTTAATTTCTTTTCATGTTATTTTATACCTTACTATGTATTATATACTGTGGGTCACTTTCATTAAATTCTACACGCAACCTTTTGAGTAAACGTTATTTTGTGATTTTTCGTTAATTAATGATAGCCAGTGTAGTAAACCTAACTATCGTTAGGTTTTTTTTTCCTATGCGGAATTTTTCATGCTAAGGGGGCGTATAAAAGAGAGGTAGGATTTACAAAAGGCTGTTTTAAGAACTGAAATCGTCTTATATTCATTTTAAAGAGCAATCCTTTTTTAAGAGCAGATGCAATGATTGTATGTTTTTGAATTTCAAATTAAGATATGAATAAGAAGCGTAAACGTCCTTTAGAGATCTAGAAACAAAAGGAAGGAGAATGGAATCTATTTTAAGTGAAGTTTCAAATATTTAACAACACAAGTGAATAAAAATTCTAAGTCGAGCAGAAGTCCTAAATATCCTTGTAATTATGTTTATAGTAGAAAAGCATAACTAAAGAACAATGCCTTGATATATAAACAAGTTTTTCCCTTGGGGGATTAGTTAGACATCTGATCATCCATCTTAAAATGCACTGATCGCAGAAGCACATTTTGACTGCCAAGATGCTTATTGATTTCCATAAAAAGGTAAATTTAGGAATGGAGATCATAAAAGGAATATGTCGCAGTTCACATAACAGACTAAATACTAAAACTTGATATTAACCGCATTATATTTTACGCATATTCCTTTAATATAATAATCAGGGGTTTTCATACAGTTAATGTCTAAAATAACTTATAAAATTTCAAAATTCTGGTCATTTTAAAATCCTTAACTATTCGAAATATTTAAGACAGATATGTGGGCTCACGCATAATAACACTTTGGGCAATTTAAACAGCAAAAATGTTTTTCAAGCTCTCATTTCCGGTTTCATTGAGGACAAACTTTATAATTCTGCAGTCCATATAGAATCGGGTTTTGAAGTAGGTGTAATGTAGCGTTACTTACCTTCTACGCTAGAAGTGAAACTTAAGCATGTATCCAATACAGTTTCAAATTTAATGGAAAATCATCGCGTGCCGATTGTTAAAATTTGTTGTTGGTTTTTAAAGGCAAAATAATTAAACGGGTAGGTGGCTGACTGAATTAGCATTGTAGCTGCAAAAACCCATTGATATAAACGTTAATGAAATGTGTGACCTAGGGGAAGAAACATATGATTAAGAACTTACCAAGTATCAGGAACAGACGCAGAATGAAGACTACAAAATATGATATGTGAATTATTTATTCTTAATTTCAAGCATCATTACCTCTAGAATAAAATTAATGAAATTTAAATGATAGTTGGCCAGATTAATAAATTTTTACACGCTTAATAACACACATTATTATTGCCAGATCTACGGAATCGTGGACTATACAAAAGCCATGTTGAAATGCACATTCACAGCCGCCGAGTACAATCTAAGATCGACGATTCAAATTAAAGAACCTTGCGAAAGCATAACCGCAAATAATTTTGAAGGAAGTGTGTTTAATCGATAACTATATTCATTATCTTGGAAATGATAGACAGCGCTCGTCAACACTATTACTCATTCGACGAATCACGGGACTGATAAAATTAAACTCTAGTGAAGCAGTCTTTCGAACATCTCTCCTTGCGCGTAAAATTTAAAAGCAGACTTTCTTGTACCAACATAACTTTACAACATCTTAAAAATCATCAGCAGGTTGATTCAGTGGCTTATTAAATGTTGAATGGCGTTATTAAGACAGCGGTGAAAAAATGCACATATCAGATGGCGGCAGGGAAGAAACAGAGCAAAAAACCCGTCCTTCACCGATGAATAAATAGTCATTTTTTGTCACAGCGCGTTTATCCGTAGGTCATGTTTTATCAGCTATCATTGCGAAAAAGTTAAGTTAAATGCCAGCTACTGGTCAGCTTGGCAAGACAGACAATATTATCATCTTCATTAAAAAAATTCGAAGGACATCAATTTAGATGAATTATGGAGTTTTAGTTAACGTTAATGGAGTTTAAGTTAATCTATGATCATAACTATGATTTATGTAATGCAATAATTTTACGCCAATGAAAATGCTAAATATTTATATACTAAATAAAAAGTACCTTGCTATTAACGTATCTCAGTGTTGGAAAATTGTGTTACACATTATGAGCAATATTTCTAGTATTGTTACGTGCTTACGGGTTCGAAAAGGATTGAATACTAATGACAACTTGGTGAAATTTGTTTTCGCAAAAACACTGTACAGTTCTGTAACTTTTAATGTGAAACTACTCGTACAGCTCTTCTCAGTATGACATGACACAATCGATAGTTACCACTAGTCAATGCAAAAAATAATATAAAATAAAATAAAATAAAATAAAATAAAATAAAAATAAATAAATGAATTTGTAAATAATCTCTCAATACTCCGAACTTTGAGCTAAACTCTGAATTAAATTCTAAACTGATGCTGTCACGAGTCTTGTATTGTTTGCTCCCGGCCGCTGAGAAATTTCTAGTACCTTCGTTTCTCGAAACCGCTGGAAAACACACACAGTTAAAGCTAAATAAGGTCGGATACAGTAACAGTTACAAGAGGATCGGAGTGCAATGTAGGAACGTTTGGGTACTTTCGCGATTTCTTGCTAAATTTGGCGACAAAATTTAGTCGCCAAAATCATTTTCACTTATCTATCCAAACGCCATTCATCTCAGTGTTAAATGGACTTAATTCTTCCTCGATGCTTCGCTTCCTGACTCCTTCCATGTTACATTACAGAAGAGATACTAACGTATAATTTCACTAAAATGATTTTCATATATACGAAATTTGTACCAGTATTGTTACAGTCCTTCATTTAAAAAAATATAAGTTAGAATTTTGTTATGTTAATACTATTTTAGAATAATATATTCGAAACATGCTACATGAATGTATTCCGAAAGGAAGAGTTGTACGGAATACTGATTTACTAATTATTTTTCCATTATGCTCTCCTAAACTATCGATGCTGTTTATTTAATTTTTTCACTCCTTCGTCACGAACATGAAAATAGAATGAACACGTGATTTAAGTTGAACACTTTTCTAAAGGTTTTGAAGTGCTACATTCCGGATCGGCAGGTTTCATTATTTTGGGTTAAAAGAAATGCAAAGAAAAATTACTAAAACGGCATTCAGAAAAATTTTTGGTATAAGAAACTTTCGATCATCGATATAACAAACTGCATTTTCAGAAATTCTTTATACTGAGAGAAACTGATAGAGAAATGTTTAAAAATGATACTTTTGCTCTGAAAACTGTTTGGGAAACAAATTTCCAGTATCCTTTGTAAATGAAGATTACAAGTAGAATACGGAACAGTATAGTCATCAACATTAACTCAGTAAGTTGAGTAAAGATTAATATTCAGGAACTATTTCAGCGCAGTACCTTTAGGCAGCATATAAGGAGCACTTGTCTTCTATAGTAAAGTTAATTTGCCGTATTCGCAGAAAGTAATACTGATAATGCTAATAAAACATTGGAAAATTATGTGAACTAAATCTGGTTTGTCATTTTATTAAATATATCTCCTTTAGCAGTTAAGTATTAAAATTCACACTTGAGCTGCGACTGGAACCTTCACTAAAGATCATTTAATTAAAATTCGCATTGTATCTTCTGTAAATGGAGTACTTGTGAGGAATTATTACATTCCCCGTGTGCGTGTTTTTGTTCTGTACGTGATTAGCACATTCTTCTGGCAACTGATCAATGATTTGAATCCTGATTAGGGCATATTTGATTTACCAAGTTTTTGGCACCTGTATGTCTAATAGATTTCTATAAAGCCAGTCTCAAAAATAAGGTCTCGTAATTGTTTGGAACGTAGTGAAACGGTTAGTACCGCTGTTGGCCACACTGTTGTGAGAGCACGCTTCCTACCCTCCCCGATAGGCACGCGCGCCCTTAGCTGCGAATTGCCTTGGCAGCTACTCAAACTGGAGTTCCCGCTGTATGCTAAGTGCAACGTTTGCGCAAATATTCGCTCTTTGAATGCAAAAGACAATCAACGGGTTGAAATTCATCTTTAATTAACGGAAGTGTATGAACAGTCAAATATCGATGTTAAAAACGTTCGCAAGTGGTGTAAATAGTTTACAAATGTCCGTAGCGAAATCCACAACGAAGAAAGAAGAAGTAGACCGTCAGTTTCTTATGAGGCAGGCAAGAAGGTTAAGGGAAAATTTCGTAAAGA
>KK117497.1:201787-241051 GCA_000611955.2 Stegodyphus mimosarum
GGCATTTTACTTTACACATCTCAGACCAAACAATAGTCACTCGATTGAGGCATTCCTCTTTGTCCAAGACGCGAAAATTCAAACAAACACATTCTGCAAGTAAAGTCATGGCGCCTGCGCTTTGGAACCGGAAGGAGGTGTTGTTAGTTGACTGTCAGCCTTCTCGGAACACAATAAACGAGCGCAAGTACTGTGATAAGCTGAAGAAACTCATAAGAGTCAGAACCGGAGAAGAGGAATCTTGAGCAAGGACGAAAACATTCTTCACGACAGCCCCCCCCACACTCACATCACCCGTCCAATCGTCGCTCTCCTGCCAATCTTTGGTCACACATACACTACGTATTCCGGATTTGGAACCCGGAGACTACCAGCTGCTCCCTATGTGAAAAGAACATTTATATAGACGACGATTCTGCTCCTACGAGGAGGTGAAAGATTAGTTTCAACGATTCCTGAAAGACTAGGCAGCGAGTAGGTTTGTCATGGACATTGTAAAACTACCACAGTGTCTAAAAAATGTATCGACTGAAATGAGGATTACGCAAGTAAATAAGGCAGTCTTCATTCTTTAAATTGCTTTAAGTATTATTTAAATTGATGAATAGAAAATAAACGGTTGTTTGTATATTTAAAACTATAGGATACCTTATTTTTGAGATTCTCCTCGTATATACTTATTATATTTATTAATTTATTTTGTTTTATGTGATTAAATAACCACCTCTGATTTTGGTTCGTCACTTAGGTCCTAAATTATGCTCAGAAATAGTATAATAAGGGATGAAAGCGAATTTCAGTTCCGAAAGAAACTTGCGTCTTTAGGGTTCGATGTTAACACAACAGGCTCTCAAATTTTGTTCCCTTGTGACCTTTCTCGGCAACCATTCTTTCTCCACCATAATGCGATACCCCAATAATCGGCATTCTGAATGAAGGACAAGTTTTTAGCCAGTAATTACTTTCATACCGTATACATTATCGACTTTGCTTTTTTTACTCATCTAGTTACCTTTAAAATTTTAAGATTTTGAAAGGAATGGCTTCGGTTTAGGGTATAAATTCAAAGGTCCTAGAGTAGTGTGTTTATTTGTTTTTTCTGCAGGAAGAATGCTAGAAAGACTGAATAAAAAATCTTATAAACAATATTCAAGATTTGTTTCAAATGCTGGGATCTATGAGTAAACCGGAAATGGACTACTTTGAAAAGGATAGGACAAGATTTATTTAAGTAAATTTTCAAATTCTTTGCTACATTCAACTGTTTATTTTCTTATGTATGCAATATTTAAAGATTTAGTTAACTTTATTTTAATATTCATTTTTTTCCTTTTTTGAATTTTTTTTTTCATGCACTTTGCCTTCTCCAGGAGAAAAGCAGTGTCAGAAAGAGTTATGTAAATAATGTAGGAAATTTAATTTTAGGTATTTGTATTTAGAATTTGCTAAATACTTCCTCATTGACTTATTGTAAAGTAATGGAAGCTTAATGAATTTTTTAGCTTTTATAAAGGATCACTAAGAAATTGCCAAGCAGTACCTTAACTGATTATAAGACTTCTATTAATTAAAGGGCAAAAATGTAACCTTCAAATCTTAAAATAAAAAAAATGATATTATTTGCAGACAGTAGTCAAATATAAGTTAGTAAGCTTGTGCTAAATTATTTGCCTAGCGCTTTAAGAAAAAAATATGATAAAAGTTGCGACTTAGTGTCAGAGCATAAACTATGTTTCTTGGGTACAAATTTCGCAACCCGCTCAAGCTGAAGATGCATAGTGAAATGCTTTCTTTATATGTTATTGAAGATATATAGTTAATCCCCCAGAATTATTGTTTTGAACGGGAGTTATCTGAATGGATGAGATAGAGCAGTCAGTAATTTTAAAATGAAGTATTCTAAGTTATTTTCTACAAAAAAAAAAATGCAGAACTGAATTATTAAAATCACTACTTTTTTCAGATTTTAATGAATTTATTAGGAAGTAATTAAATCTTTCTTTTGAAACCCTTAGCTATATACTTATATTTGAGAGACCTAAAAGTTTGCAATTATATGATAATGTTACTCCGAAACAATTATTATTAACGTTTCTAATTTTTTCTCATTTATTTTGTATTTTGAAGTAGTATCCAGTAAATATTTCCCAAATTACTTTTATTCAGCGCTTAATGGATGAATCATTATATACTTTGTCTCTAAATATACATTAGAAATATAAAAGTTGTAGGGATTGATATTTATTTTAAATAACCAGTTAAATTTAATTTTAAACTCTTTCCTATAAGCTTTCATTCCCATATTTGTCAGTGCCAGAATATTTAAATCTGGTAGGCCGCGTAAGGAATGCATATTCTACCAGTGAGAGAAAAAGCTTAAATATCGAGTTCTAGAGGGAAACGTTAGACAGCCTGGGAAAACTCTGTGCGTGTTTGTAACGCAAGCTTCAACTTAGCATTTATTGCTGGTTAGACGGGGCTTAGCAGCTATTATCTTACTATCACTCAATGCATCTACGCGCTGTAGGATACTGGATTGTATTAGCCCTGTAGTTTAATTCTACTACTTGTAAATATCTTGAATTCTTGAGTTTTGATTCTACTGTTTCAGTTACCGCCCAAGCAGAGGCGTAGTATGTTAGCTCGAGTTGACGCATTGTAAATAATTTTAAGAGTTTAATAAAGGGTAATTTTAACCCTTCTTCTGTGCAGTCGCTATTTTCCAGATTTCACACAAGAGTTAGAAGGAAGAACCCTACAAAGTAAAATATACAAATAAAATCTATAAATTCTCAATTCTTGCTGCAAAATTAACGTGAACAAAATACGATAAAGTAAAAGAGATATGAAGGAATTAGTATCATTTGATAGCGGAATTTTTTTCTAAAAACCAAATTGATAAATAATTGAAATAGATTCCAATTATCATAATGTACAAACGTTATGCAAACATACACACTCATTTTTACGTTACTTACACATAGATTAATCAAATGAAAGAAATAGACACTTTATTGTTGCCTCCCTGTTTCTTCTCATTATGCCATTATTATGCTAACGCTCTAATCCAAGAATACAAATTTTACATTTACAACGATCTTATTTTAGATGTCTTTTCATTAATGAAATTGCGACTTTTAAATTCATTCGATTTGTTTATTCAGCAGTGAATGTCCTTAATTATGTTTCGAATTTGAAATTCACTCCTAAAGTTATTATGCATTACATATAAATAATGCAAATGTACATTTTTAAGTAATAAAATTCTTAAAACCGTTAAGAATGTATCTAACATTTTCACAATGATGCATAACATTTTGATGTACATTAAAGTGACTTTGGAAAATAAATTATTTCGACGGTAATTTTAATTTTCAGAATATTGCTATTTCGGTTTGACTGTTATATCCAGTTTTTTAAAAGATTGTTGACTGGTTTGCTTTTCTTATGACCAATTGTACTTTTATAAAATTATCCACTGTATGTTTCATTAAATTTATAGAAACTGACAGAGGTGTTGCATTATCTCCTGGCATCAATCGTCGGAAGGTATGTCACGGAAAACGCAGTAATTTGATTTTAAGTTATTCTATTCCCTTATGCTTGACGTTGAATTTTTGCATCTTTATTTTCCTCACTTTGATGTATCTCGTTCTAATTGACCCTAAAAATATTTTAATAAATTTAGTTATTTTATATTACATTGGTATCTACCTGAAATAATTACAATTACATTTAAACATTTAAAATTTCTTTATTCTAGAATGGAATATACTATTTGATTTTTTAGATAATGTTTTGCATTTTATAAACATATTAATTAAATGCATATCAAAATAGCATAAGCGATGATGGCCAGTACAGTTCAAGCTATCAGATAACTACCACGGGCAATATAGGCTTATGTCGATTGCAAAGTAACCATCAGACTATTAAGCTACTGACAAAACTCTCTTGAGCTGGAAAAAACGGAAAAATAGTAAAAAAAAAAATAAAACAATAATAATAAAAAATCTGAAAGGTTTCAGAAATTAAATTACGTCCAAAGGGGCGTTTTATAACGCTTTGCGTGTTACTTTTATTGATTAAATATCATGTTCTTCGCACTTAAACCATAAAATTCAGTTCAACAACAATATCGCAAAATAATTTTAAAGTGAGTATATCTTTAGAATTTCCGATGGACAGTTCCGTGCGCTTTAGATAAATAGTTTTTTTTTCTTAGAGTGTTGACATTGCTCGCTTTTGAATCGCTTGAGTTTGTTCTTCAAAAATTCTTTAAAGTTTTACAAAATATAAAATAGATAATAAAACCAATTCCAAATTCCAAATTTGGGCTTCCTGATGCGCATATTCGCGTGGAAACGTACATTATTCAAAATTGGATGGCGCTAGGTACCATTGTTTTATCACAATGCAAGAAACATACGTACGTTTATGCAGATTCTTCGTTATTTAATTTCTTTAAATATAATACAGCGCTGCAGGATTTGACAGCAACAGTTTGAAACGTTATTTAGACATTTAATGTTCCCAACGTATAATCGCAAAACGAAAACAATTGTCCTTCAGTGCCAAGCCCCTTTGGACTAAAAATTGCTTCATAATGGAAGGTCTCTGTCTCTCTTTTACGCTCTCTCTCTCCATATATATTGTTACATTTCTGGATAGCAAAAATAAATACTAGATATCTCTTTATTAAATGTTAAATGTGCATGTTCCTGTATTTTAATTTTTCTGGCGTAGTTTCTCTTCAAATAAGTCGCGGGCAGCATTGCGCTAGGAAATGAAACAATTCAATTACAATTCTACTAAAAATCGCTAAACAAATGCAAAATCCTTACAATATATATACGGATTTTATGTTCAGTAAGTCAGAATGTTTTTTTAATTAAAGTATTTATCCAATATGTCCAATTTATCATATTATATATAGTATATAATTTATGTTGATTAAAAAATGGAATGTAACACAATTCACTGACAGTTGCATATAATAAATTAGGAATTGTACCTTTGAAACAAAATAAATAAATAACAGAATTCCATTTTCAATAAGAGATAGTGTAAAGACCTTTTGCTTGGAATAAATACAGTTTGTCCCACTAAAGGATAAAAAATGTAAATAAACCATCGAGTAAACGAACTTAGTGCGAGATAATATGCTTCTGCATACATATAGAATAGAGAATTGAAGAACATGCATGTTTGCTTAAAAAATCCAACGTATTAGCGACAGTTAAGAAAAGACTGGGAAAGCAGCATGGAGGAGAAATGATCAATGTTTTACGACAAAAAACTATAGCCTAGGTAATCTCAGGAGATTTCTGTGGTGAGAGAGTAAGAAAGGAATTTTTTGTTTAACGGATGATTAACAAGCATCTTCACAATAAAAGTTTCTTTGCTAGACAATGGTAAGTTTGTAATTCTTCGAATAACTTTTATCAGGAAAGTTCAAGCAGTTTGATGACAGCCATACTGTAATTGTAATTAAGGAAACTGAAATGTCGATTTCCTCTGATTGAACAAAAGCTGAATTCTCTTTTTCCAAATTAGAATTTTTCAAATGATTTAAATCTGATAGAAAGACGGCAATAATATTCTTAATAAGCAGATTTGCAGGAATCTCAGCGTTATTTATTTTGCTAAGAAATGATGCTTTTCATTTACTCTTTAATATTGATGAGTTCCATCTTCTTTAGGATACACAAACAAGAGTCTGCCTAAGAGGCTGTACATTGGCGGTTCAAGCAGGGTTCCACAATCAGTTAACTAGCTGGCTATGTAGGCGATTTCTCCGTGTGTAATGTTCAAAGTGTCAAATTGATCTTCATCCTTTAAGGAGGCATCCCATTTCCATCCCTTAGTTGCTTTATCGTAATCAATCTATTCTGTTTCGGGGTAAAATACTTGTTGGAACAGGTTGCTCCACTGATAAGCATGGGCCGGGACATATCAGGGCCCATGTTTAGCTTGTAATAAGTTATATAAAGAATTGGTCTATGTAATTATGGCTCCTTCCGTAAGAACTATTATGGAAACATGATTCACTCCTCTTACAAATCGGAAACCCATGATATTCGCAGGCAGATAGCCAGTTTTTAAAGAAGGAGTAAATTTGGTTGAATTGGGTTGATGATTTAAGCACTCGACCATTGTGGAGCCAATATGCATGGCAATTGATAATAAGTATACGATGTGTATTCAAAAGTATTGAAGCAGGATCGTTCTTTGGATCATAATACTCAGATAATCGTTATAAGAAACGTGTAATCAAATTTTTGAGAGACTGGAAGTAATATCTATCGAAAGAAATGTAAGAATGTTTAAGTTTTGATAACGTATTTGACAAAATATTGATTTAAAATGACTTAAATGTATATTATTAAACACTGCTGAGAACTAGACATTTTAGTTCATGTGTTAACAATTAAGAGGAATTCGTGCACGAAGACTACATTACGAATAATGATTTAGTTTGGCTATTCACCTTTCCTACATAACTTTAACGAAAATACACTCTTTTGCAAAGAATTCGAAGCACCATGAAGGAAGCGGTTGTTTTTGATGAAATTAAATATGTGTAGCTCATACACAGATAATAAAATGATTAAAAAAATCAAGGTCATAGTACCTATACACGGCTCACAATCACCCATTGAGTGTTCAAATTAGTAGTTCGTCGAACCGCCCCTGACGGCAATGCACGCTTGAATTCGTCGAAGCAAGGAGTGGTAAAGTTTCCTAATGTCATCCTGCGACACATTCTGCCAGGCATTCATCAATTGTCCCTCCAGACCTGCGATATTTCGTAGTGCCAGAATCTGGAGGCCTACCATGTTCCAGATATGCTCGATTGGTGAAAAGTCTGGTGAACTTGCTGGCCAAGGAAGAGTGTCAACCGCACGGAGACAGTCCAGAGACATAGGAGCGGTATGTGGCTGACATTATCTTGTTGGAAAATGGCCCCAGGATGGCGTCCCATGAAGAGCAATGCAACCGGCTGCAGGATAGTATCAACATAGCGTTGAGCTGTTAAAGATGTACGAAGGGTGACTAAAGATGACCTGTTGTTATAAGAAACAGCGCCCCACACCATCACACCAGGGGTTATGGCTGTATGCCTTTGTAAAACAAAGGCTGATTGGAACCGCTAGTCCCGTCCTCTCCAGACACGAACACAATGGTCATCTGCTTCAAGAGTGAAGTGGGATTCATCGGTGAACACTATACGATGCTAGTCTGATGGCAGCGATGACGATCAGCTGCGACACCACTCCAGACGACTCCGCCGATGTTGTGGGCTCAAAGGCAAACGGCTTAAAGGCTTCTGTGAGTGTAACCCCGCCTCAGACAAGCGTCGTGAGAGGGTGGACGGTACCACGGGAGGTATAGACTTGACTATAATGCGCTGAATAGTCGACAATGATACCGCTTGTGCGGTTCGTGCCTGGCGAACAATCATTCCTTCTTGCTTCGCATTTGTGCTACTTGGTCTTCCAGAGCCTTCATTTCGTCGGCAATTTCCTTGTAGCAATCATTGCTGCCAACATCTTTGCACAGCATTGTCTGTATGCTGTAGGTGGCAGCCTATGCTCGGTATGATCACCCAGCTTCACGCAACCTTACAATGCGACCACATTCTAAGTCGTTTAGTTGTCTGTAAGGTCTTCGATATCGTCGTAATGGCATCTTTAGTTGCTTCTTTACGGAATTACAATGATAGCAACAAAAAAATACATTTTCCACATCTGCTACTGGTTTTATACTTTGCGGACTGCGCACTAGAAATGCGCGCTTCGATCGCAATTCCTGTTCATTTGCCTTGAAACTTTGATCATTTGCATGTTCAATCCAGATGTTTTTGCATACAAAATGCGCAAAAGTCCTTGGTGCTTCGATATTTTTGCAAAGTGTATTTTTAAGAAAAGTTATCCGCCCTGTAGAGGAAAGAATGGCTATTATAAAATGTATGAAGATAGATCGATTCTTAAGGATGACAGTTCTGTATTGGCATCTGATATTGCTGATCTGGTTTCAGTCGTTGTAGCTGCTAACGCTGACAGCTGAAAGGAAAGATAGGATATTTCAGCAATGTTTTATATCTTATTGTCCCGTACTTACTCACATATAAATGCAATCATTTAGCTGGATAGCGACAAAATGGCCTAATTAAATTCGGCTGTTAGTTGTATCACGAGTTAAAATTTAGTTAAATAAAATTACCTTCAGTCCGGTCGGGTTATTTTGAGTTTTCTCAAGCACCTATTGCTTATGAATATGCTTATGATATATTAAGGTATTCTTCCATTCATACCCTTGTAGTCCCTTGCTGCCAGTGTAATCTGTTTATTAGTACATCCAGCTATCATGTGGACCATACATAATTCGATTTCCGTTAAAGATATATTTGAACTCTTAACATTACCCAAAAATACGTACAGCATTTACATAGGATACCTAAGAAAAATGTGCTAGGCGACTGTTCGTTTTTCTTAGGATTTAGCTAACTAGTCGCTTCTGCTCTTCTCGTTCATAGTTTAAATGGAGGAATATTAGGAATTTTACCATCCTCCCATGTGAGCTCTTTTAATGTAGGATTAAAGCATCCACCCAGGATATGGAAATCTGTGATAAGATTCCCTGTTAGAGCACAACTGATTTTTTATGTTTCAGCTTTCGCAAAATGAAACAGTCTATGCAAACCCACAATCGCTTTGCAGAAAAGCGTGTCATCTTTTCACAATACCTGTGTCATATCCACGTCACAATCAAAATGGTCTGCCAAGAAATGCTCATTGTCCGATGTTTGTGTTAGTGTGGGTTCCATGTATTTAAAATACCTCAGGTTTTCTTCTAACACACAAATTCTTAACTCATATAAAACCCTATTTCTTGAAAAAAACAAATTAACTGCGAAAGGAATTAGTAATGAGGGATAACTTAACGCAGAAAGATACCGAAGTCAAAAAAAGTGAAAAGAAAGTAAACAAACAAAGAAGAAAACCTTCAGTAAATTTTCCGAAATTTAGCAAACCTTAAAGCAGAATCAATTAAAATTATGATTTTTATCTTTAAGAACTTTGTCTCGCAATTTGTGTTTAGTTACAGCTTCATACATAGCATTATATGTTGGATTTCAACGCACATTTGAACTATTTCTAACGTAGGCCAATATTGCAGATAACGCATTATAATAAAGCATTTTCTTAACGGAAAATAAGTCAATAATGGGATTCTGTAGCATTCTTTGTAGCATTGAAGAAGCAGCTTTCTGCTTTATTTGTGTTGTAAATAACCCACACCTTTGCAAGGAAAATAGTAATTAACATTCCTTTAAGGCACGAATGACTGACTATTCTGATCTCTAGACCTAGAAAGTTATGATTTATTTTTTTACCAAGAGATTTGCAGGACATTATCCTCAAGCAGTTTTCATTAAATGTCAATGATAGTTTCGAAAGATAATAGATGGCGTCATGCATAATTAATGTTATTTCTGTTGCCCGTAAGCATTAGTTCATTTGCCATTAGAGTTGAATAATGATAGCTTCCACTTTAAAAACGTATTTTAAGGCACTACGCGATCTGTTGCAAGTAAGTCGTCGTTTGGGGAGTTAACTGCAACTAAGAAATATGCATAATAAAGTATATTAATTTCTCTATGAAGTTATGCATATCTGAGGTAACTAGTTACCATGTTACTGATATTGTATAATGTCTGATCGATTTAATTACGAATTTTGTACCATCCTGTATATCATCGCTATCTTTTTTTAAGCGGCTAAACATATAAGACTGTTAAAAAGTGCGTGCATTAGTCGCCTTGTCAGTTATGTAAATCTTTTGAAAGATTTAATTGTCTTCAATATATTTTTCCATACTTCTTATTTATTACCAATAGCTTCAATGTAATAAATATAGAAAAAAAATCAATGTTGAGTGTACAAAACGAGTATCAATTAGTAAATTAAAATAACATTACAACAATTTGAATATATCCTTCACAAAGCAATGTGCTTAGGAATTTAAGAGTAATTAATAAATATGAAAATAGCAATAAGCAATTGGCTTTGAAATCCTAAACATCGTATTCGTAACTCATTTTTCTCCATGACATTACATTAAAATCCAAATATTTTATCCAGCTTTCTTGGTAGCTGTATCAGAGTATGATAGATTAACTTTTTCTTTAAAATTATGTATTATACTTCATTAGTTATATGACATTTGGGTACATAAGAATTATTCATGAGCATTTACCTTAATAAGTTATGAATAGCCTTACTTTTAATTATTCATTTGTCTATTTTATTGGTTTCTTAGCCATGAACAACAGTCAAAATGTTTTGACGCAGAAGAGACAATGACTAATTTTATATCATTAAAGCTATAATTCGATTTAAATAATTCAATAAAATTACAAATGTTCTCAAACATTTACCAGTAATCAAGCGTAAAATAATTCAGCCAATAGTTTTTCAATGCTGATTATGGAAAACAGTTCCTATCTTTTTTGAAAATTACGATTTAAAACAAACCACACTCTTTTATTAAGTAATTATACATTCATTTTCACATGATGAATAAAAATTAAATTTCAGTTATATTTCCCTCTTTGTTTTAACAACATTGCTGCTATTCATTAAAAAAATCATTTAAATCTCATTCACTTGCTTCTTTAAAGTTAATTTAATTTATTGTAAATGAAATAGAATCGAAGATCTGGTGAAAGGAAATCTTCGAGTGAAGAGAAAGGAAATAATGAAATTAAAACTGGAAAAATTATTGCTTATTAAATTTAATATTCCATTGGCAGTTCCAAAGAAGTTTCCGCTTCGTATTTTTTTTAAACAGTGCATGTAGAAATGTGCTCATCGTTTGAGAGAGGGAATTTTTAAAAATGTTTCAATGACTATTTTATTAGCTCAAGGTAAATATGCTTACTTATTCAATTTTTGAAAGGTATTCGCATGAATTATGAAATACAGTATATTTCTTACTAATTTATATATTTATCAAAATATTTCATAATTGTACGACATGAAATATGTATTAATTATTGAGTTTTAAATCATAAAGAATAAGATATCGCATTATTTATTAAGCACTTAAAAAGTAATTTGGAATAATAAATTATGTGTTTTAATCAAATGCTTTAGTAGACTTGTTTACGGATAGCATTACCTTCTATAGCGAAATGTACTGCTGTTATTAGTGTGTTGTTTTGATTGCTTGAGAAAGTTGATTACTAGCTGGAATGCAAATCACATTTATTGTGTGAAATCCGTCCAAATAAATGGGGGCATAAAAATGATAGATATGTAAAACCTGCACTATTATCTAAAATATTTCTTGGTAGTTGTTTTTACAATTACGACGCTAGAATCTGGATAAATCTTCAGATCCTGAAAATTTTTGGTTGCAGTTTAAATGTAAAAAACGGTAGCTCCTCTTGACAATGTTAAATTAGGTTTTAACAGCATTCCTTTTCTGTTTTTTATGTATTTCTATTGTTTTCAAAACTACTTCTAATTTAAAACTACTAAATTTTACATTTTTTATTTGCAAAAATTAATATTTTTATGTAACAAAGTTCGAAATAGAGCTAATTTTAAATTCATTTTCTTTCAAATCTTTGAATCCGTTAGTTCAAAATTATAATTTATTAATTTTTCAGCAGCATTTTGCGCAAAAATAAATTTTAAGGCCTTTTTTTTGAAAAAATATTCTACAATGCAATTTATATATATACATACAAAAAGATGATTTTACACAGTTAACTTACATATACTTACATGTTTAATAAATGTTATATGACATAAAATTATTTCAAATAACTGCTTTATTCTTTGAAGAAATGTGTGACAACTAAACAACAGTATAAATTAGAAGTTCATTGAAAATAAAAGTTTATTCAATTATACTCTTGCAGTTTTTTTTCCTAGGAAATTTTGTTAGTTGCTAAAATACAGCTCAAGATACGTTGATACACGTAATTCTCCTTCATGAAAAGATAAATTTAACTGACCATGCCACAAAAAACAACCGGGAATCAAAATTATCTTTAGCTCTGATATCTTTTCCACTGACAACGTCATTTTGTTACATTTATTCACAGTTTCATTAAATTTTTGATTAGGAAAGTTCTCCTGAAAAATATCTCCCGCATCTGACACCCGATAAGTAATTTTAATCAAAGTTCTATCTCTCGCATTATTTTATCTGTACCTGCGACAAGAATTGACTGTCGACTTCGATCTTAGAACAGAAGTTTGCAAACCTTGTTTTGTGACACGTGCAGATTATCTTCTTTCCGAGTTGTCACTTCTATAAAGATAGCTCCTTTCATCGTGTTGACAAGAAAATAAAAGGCTGTCTTCATACTTGTGTCCTGTGATACGGTGTTAGAGTCCTTATATTCCTTACTGTCACAAAACACGATTTCTTCCACTTGAGTTACAGCTGAAATGATGCACTTTGCTTTTCTTTACTGCTCAGATTTATACAAGATTCTCTGTATGTTAGAAGGAAATCGAGCAGCTGATGTTAAAATGAATTGCCTATGAAAGATTCGTAAGCTGCTGTTGTATTTTTTATCATACTGGATCTTACTGGGTACGTAAAACGTATCACATTTTTGTTGTTCAAAGGTTTATAACTAGAAATTTTTATGTTTCGTTAAGAATCTTATATTAAAGTATGATTCCGAATACCTTCAGTGATTATTAGCAAAGTTTATTCGAAGTTTCTCAAATTTCAAAATATATTGCCTTTTTTCTATCATACAAAATTCATTTTTGCTTTAACTCGAGAGAGAGAATTTTACTTTACAATTATTTATTTTAAAAATTCATTCTGTTTATTTCATTTATTACTATTGATATTAAAATCATCTTTAGAAGAATCCTACACGATGCCATAATATATTATTATTAATAATAACCATATATAACATATCCTCCCTGAACCCCTATTGGTAGTCCCACTGAATAAATAATAAGATGCTTAATTATCTTGCGCGGAACGTCGCTTGTAGTTCTGATACTTTTGTCACTCAACTAAACGTAAGATATTATGATAATTTTCAAATATAATCATCCTGGAATTTTTTTGTAAATCGAGTGATTTAAAAGCAAAAAACCCATTTCTTAATCATTTAAATTTTTCTTTTAAAAATCTGCTTTATTTCGAAATATGTTGCCACTGCTCTCTTTCAAATCGTAGAGTTTCTTAATAAAAAATTTGTAAGTTTTGCAAAATATGACATTAAAATAACATTGTCGAGCATTAAATATTTTATTCCGAATCCCAAAAATTCGAGAGAAGTCCTTTCGACCGTTCTCAACTTTACATAATTTTAATCAGCCAAGATGTTAATTAAAACACTGAAAACACTCGAGTGGCAACAATCTCGTGCACTGGAGATAAAAATCTGCTTTATTTTGAAAAGTGTTGCTAGTGCTAGCGTTCAAATCGTAGAATTTGTTAGTAAAAAAAATTAAGTTTTACAAAATACCTATGAAATAAAAATATCAGTGTCAAACTTTAAATATATTATTGTAATATAAGGTTACATTCTGATATTGAAGAAAGCATGCGATTTCATGTGATGTCATTGTATGTCGAACATTTTCCTTAATGCCAGCACTTTAAATAAATATCTGTTGTTGGGAACATTTTTGTTTCAGGTTAGGATAATTGGCACGGTATCTTATTGCCATGTGAAATCTTTTATTGATATTGAGATAAAGTTATTTTCTTGCATTACATTTAAATCATGACGTCATATGTATACTTATTAACCTGATTTGTCAAAAGTTTTGTTTCTGGTTTGGCAACAAAAAATATTTACCAATTGGTTGTTGCTTGGAAAAAATTAATTGATTTCATTCACATTTAAATATTTTCATACATTTTCAATTCAGGAGTACATAGAACTTATACATTTTGTATTAATGAAAGAAATATCTAACGATATATATTACATAATTGGGAAGAATGAGAATGGTTTTGGTTTTCTTTTACGTCTTTTATTTATGGTATACCATATTTCGTTTTAAGAAAAACTGCGGAGTGAAAATATTCAGGCCGAACCCTTAATATTCGAAGAGTAATGAACAAAGACCAATAAACTTTCCTCACACAAGAAACATTCTTCTTTTCCATTTGCGTTCGCTGAAAATCTATTTACTACATATCGGCAACCAGAGTGTATGTCAAATATTTACGTTACGAATTTTTAATGACTACTTATTTATAAACCATACTACATTATATTTTTATATGATATAAATTCAACGGAAAGTATCTGAAGCTAGTAAATAAGTGAACAATACTTTTGATTCTTTTTAATCTAGAGATAAATCAACAGCTCTGAATAACTAAAGCTCCACATTCTGCATATAAAAGGATAAGTAATGTTGATGACTTTAATGCTTATAGAAACTTCGGTCCTTAAATAATAACCTTAAAATTAAATTGTAATTTACATTAAAGTTGCACAAAAATTTGCAAGGCTAACTAAGCATTTAAAGATTAGTTTAATAAAATATATTTAAGTCTGGATAAATATAAGTAGCTTATGTAATGATGCTATAAATCAATCGAAATATTTTTAAAATAATTCACATTGAAATAATTATGACTGACTTTGATAAAATTGTAATTAATGTAATTTTTAAAACGATTATACTCTTTATTAAAATGTATTTCACGTAATTCGGAATAAAGAAAATATATTTCTTCGCCTTAGTATCTTGATGTCTGATTTCAATAATTTAAGAATACATTTCTCAGAAAGTTACTTTCATTAGATTAAGCAGCATTAATATTAAATTTCTGCAGACTTAAAAGTACAGAAATTTGTTGATATTTTATAAACAGGAATTTAAGCTAATTTTTTTTAATTTCAAACACCCACTAAAGCAGTTTAATGCTTTCTGCTTTGTTAAACAACATTAAATGTCGTTAAATATTAGTTAGTTTTAATATTTATTACATAATTTACCTTCCACTGAAAATATTTTGCTTGATATATTTATTTTTAAATATTTAAAATAACATTTCCGCCCAAATTAAATAAATGAAATGTGAGGTTGTAATTGAGATTTCCCATGATCTATTTTCTAAATTTAAAGTCACCTTGAACTGTATAGCGACCACCAATTTTCTAGTGCCATACATCTGGAACCAGAGTTCGCATTTCCAGAAAGCTTGGATGTTTGTAAGTGTATAGTGTATTAACGGCATAAGCCTTTAAAAGACAGAATAAGCAGGAAGTCTTCTCAATAGATTTCGTGGTAGAGTAAGAGAGATGGAAGACATACCCCCACAGGTTTTCCCTTCAAAATTGTGATAGAATTTGGCAAAGTCATACTGGATCTATAAGTTTCCCAAGACTCATGCCAATGAAAAGCTTCTGACAATGTCGACTGGAATAAAATGTTACTCCAACTGATACGGTATCCACTACAAGAAACGCATAAAGTTAGCGTAAAGGTTAAGTATGAGTTACCTTTCTATTCAAGTAAAATAGTAAACACGCTTTAGAGATTTCAAGTAGCATTTATTTAAAACACAAAATCTCTTGTTTGAGAAACCCTGTTTTGTAAAAATTAATTTAACGCAGTAGCTGTAGATTAAAATAATAACTAAAAAAATCTTGTAGAAAACGTGATATTATAAATGTTTGGTAATTTAAGTACTGACGTATGCGATATATCAAATATTTATCCTAAGAACTAAACTGTACTATACCTAAATATTTCTTCGTTGCTTGCATCGCAATAATTTATGTCTCAAATAAACGACTTTTTCCAATTACAGTCCAATGTAAACAAAGATTTATTTTATCCAAATTTTACTCGAAATGGCATCTTGTCAACAATCCTGAAGGGACAATCATGAATTAGAATAATGTTTAAAGTATAGCATGTAAATTAAAACACATAATTGCAGTTTACAGAAACCGAAAGTGCAACTGTTAAATATGTAACGTTAATACGCGAAACTTTGATTGTTTCGTTGCCAGGATTAGCAAATTTTCAGTGACAACTGAACTGAAAACAATTAATGAGGCTAGCATACCATAAATGCCGACGATGACCATAACTCTCCGAATAAATTCCTTATGCCATGCAAAGAAGTTTAGCGTGGAATAGCAGGCAAAACGTAGGTTATTAATATTCCTGTCACAACCATGCTTGAACAGAGAAGCACGTGCCACTTTGCGTTACAGAGCGCCTCGGTTAAATTCTGCTGTAAGCAGCTATTTTATATATATCAGAATATTTCTTCCCGTTTGACATCTAAACTTAAATTCTTTTCCATCATGCTAAAATTCTGAAATGAATAGTGAGTAGCGCTATAATGTACGGAATAAATTAACTTTTTCAGATGAAAATTAAGCTAGTTATTTAAATATTTTTGAGTAATGTTCTTTCTCTCTCTATTTTTATAATATATATATATATATATATATATATAAATACATATATTCCGAAAATATATATCCATATAATTCCGAAAAGCACAGAAAAGGAATCAGCTTGCAGTCGTCGTCGTGACTGACGATGGCTATTTTGATGCGTAGTTTCCACCGGTACATTTATCAGCCTTTCAATAGTCGAGGTTGACATAAAACAAGTTCAGCTAATTACCATTTTTATTTCTAGGCACATTACAAGCATTCTTCGTAGACAGTATAATTTTTTAACATAAACAATTACGATAATTTCTCATATACACCGGTTAACAGGCGCGACATCCTTTTAGACAGAGGAGCAGAGCATCGAGGATATTTTAGAAGTTGCGGAAGCTAGCCAAGAAAGTGGGGTAATTAGTTCGCCAGACTATTTATACCGGAGTAGGTGAAATTCTAGACGCAAGATGCGATTGCTTAGTATTAGTTTTGGTTGCATTTTTCAAGCAGCGTTTTGTAACATAGAAAAATCTCGTATTTGGGGAACAGATGAACTTTGGGAGAGAGCACGAACTTTAGAATGTTAATTCTGAGATCGCCAATTAGATTTTAAAGCAGCTATCGTATTTTCTTACATCAAACATATATATATATATATATATATAGTGTATGTGAAATATTATTCTATGTACACTGAGGAAAAAAAGAGAAAGGGACAGTTCTATATCTCCCGTTCTACTGGCCCCATTGACGAAATTTAGCGTGCGTTTTTCATGCTTCGAAAGCACGACTGAAGATGTATATTAGACTTATATAGAGTATTATTGTACTATAGAAGTTTTGACACAAAACCAGACTTTTTCTGAAATGACATGTCAATTATATTCCACATTTCGATTCTGCGACTCAAATTATGCCAAACTACCAAGTTTTGTAAAAATCACACAAGCAGGTTTTAAAAAAATTAGCTCATGAAATTTTGGCTCCGTTGTAAATTGAATTTGGTACATATTTGTTACTATCTCTTTTTTATTAAACTTATTTGATTCTTCCTTACAGATTGAAAATTTAGGTTCATTCCAAATAAAATTCCCCCATTGTTTATGATTTATTTTTTAAATTTGAAATTTTAAGTAATTTTTATAAGGTTTTCGAAAAACATTTGGAATTATAAAATTTTTACCATCATCTTAAAGTAGATGTCTTTCTAGGCTCACCAGAAAAAATTAGAATTTTTATTCAAATTTTTCTAAGATATGCATGAATTTACATATTGGCACATTTTGAAATTTGGCATATTTGTTAGAAGCGATAAGAACGGCAAATGCGGTTTACGCACTTTGTTAAACTTATTTGAAAGTATCTACATTTAAAAAAAAAGCGAAATGGGTTGCTATAAATTAAGAAGTTCGCCAAGTGAATTATTCTTAGCGCAAACGGAAAAAAAATGCACCAGAGTAAATTTTTCAATTTCTCCGTAAATTTCGCACCAAAATTTGCAAAATTTAATAATTAGGCATAATTTGAAACGAAGAACCGAAATATGGAAAAAACGTGGCATGTCATTTTAGAAAAAGTCTGATTTTGTGTCAAAATGTGTATGTCGGAACAATGATATACACTCACGTTTGTGAAAATTGCAACACCAAGAAGGAATCGTCACAATTGAATGCAATTTAATACACAGTTGAGTGGTAGTGGTACAAATAAATGATTAAATGTTCAAAGCAAACAAACAAGAACAAGAGATCAGAATCAGTATTTTGTGTGGCCACCACGCGCCGCAATAAGTGCTGCTACACGACGTGGCATGGAGTCAAACAAAGTTTGAATGTCTGACTGAGGAAGAGCATTCCATATCGTTTGTACGCGTACCCAAAGTTCGTCTGCAGACGCAACAGGACGAGGATCACGAGCAAGACGCCGACCAATGACATCCCACACATGTTCAATTGGCGACATATCCGGGGAACACGCAGGCCAAGGAAGAAGCTGTACCTGCTGCGCTGCAAAGAAGGATTTAACAATCCGAGCAGTATGAGGGCGGGCATTGTCCTGTTGAAATACAGCGCCTGGCAAGCTTTGAAGGAAGGGAACAGCTTCGGGCTGTAGAACTTCACGGATATACCGGTTGCTGTTCAGATTGCCCACAATTCGTAGCAATTGAGATCGTCTATGATATGCTATGGCGCCCCAGACCATAACTCCGGGTGTTCGTCCACTGTGGCGTTCGATAATGCACTCCGGAAGGTGGCGTTCACCGGCATAGCGTCTGACACGAATGCGGCCATCATGGTACCACAAATTAAAGCGGGATTCGTCAGAAAACACGACATGCTGCCAATCAGCACGCCAGTCTCTATGCTGATTGGCCCATTGTAGCCGCAGGCGGCGATGGTCGTGCGTTAGGGGGATCCTGTATAAAGGAGTCCGTGCGCGCAGTCCACACTGCAGCAGACGTCTACGAATTGATGAAGCACACAATGAAACACCTGTAGCTATTGACCACAGTGCTGCCAATTGTCTAGAGGAAGCTGTACGGTCCGTCCGCGCCATGCGGACCAGGTGTCTATCATCGCGAGCTGACGTCACATTTCGGGGTCCACTCCCGGATTTCCGAGTTGTCCGACACTCGTCCGTCCACTGCTTCCAAACGCGCATCACTGTGCTGCTGTTACGCTGCACACGAGAGGCTACTGCACGATACGACAATCCAGCTTCACGAAGGCCGATGATTCTCCCTCGTTCAAACTCTGTAAGTTGTTCAAATCTCGCTCTCTTTCGTCGACGAGGCATAAGTACAGATTGAGTTAACGTTTACCACTAGCAGATAACCACCGATAACCATACACGCCTCGCTACAGCCGTCTATTTATTCGGATCCATCAGCCGTTCAGAGGGCGCTGCTCAGCATACGCATGCGCTACGGATTTGCAATTCTAATCATTTGCATATCATGCGCTACTTTGCATTTCCTGAAAATTTCAGCTCACTCGCGTAAGTCCTTCATGGTGTTGCAATTTTCACAAACGTGAGTGTACATAAATATAATATATATATCTTAAGTCGCGCTTTTGAGACATTAAAAACGCAATTTGAATTTCGTCAATCGGCCCAGTAAAACGGAAGATATAGAACTGTTCCTCAGATCCTTCTCCTTTAAACATTCAAATAACTTAAAATTTTACTTGGAAAATATGTTATTAGTTTCAGATTTTAGCAAAATATTAAAATCAGTGTAATTTATTACATTTATTATCTCAGAATACAATTTTAATGTTACTCGCTCTAAGAAGTAAACAGTAAAATATAAGGCCATCATTTTAATTATAATAAAATGTGCTACGTGATTCCCATCGTCGAAATTACCTAAAATTTCATTCTTAGGAGATATATTTCCGCAAATTAAGTTTTATTTTTAAGCTTTTCTCAGTTACAAGGAACTCTTTTGTCCTGAAAGATTAATTGGCACAAAATCCCATATCTTAAAATTAAGGAAAATACTAAAGTGATTGCTAGGTATTAACGGTAAAAGTAATGAAATTTTGTGTTTCTGCTTTTATTAAAAACGTGTGCGCAAAGACCATAATTAAAGATATCATGCTTTTGTTTCGTTGCATCTTTAGGCAAACTAATAATTAAATTTTCATGATTTATTTAAATTCTAATTCTTTTGTAATAAAAGTGTCATTTAATAATATAGAATAAGTTTAAAAATTGAAATATTCAGTTTTACGCTAACGGGTGCCTTTCAATTATGCTTCATAAATATTTACATTTCCACGATTCCATAATAAATATGCTAATGCAATTATTTCTGTTCAATTAACTTCTGTATCAAATTTCCTGCACTGAGAGATTTGTTTTCCTCTTACACCCACAGGAACTGATCCTCCTTGGGAATAATTAGCTGAAAAGTCTAGATTTGTTCCTTCTCTGTAGATGCTTTAGACTATCCGAGTCAGTGTTATAATAGAAACTCCATTAGTACTCCATGGAGACATTTGTTTTTGTTTCCTTTTAATGCTATTAGATTTGCGCTACATTTCCTTACTTGTTTCTAAGTCTTTACAATGTATTTAGTGGCTTCAGTTAAGTCATTAGTGTAGCGATGTAAGATACTTTCCTTTCAATGTCTTATATATTGCATTAGGTATTCAAATCATAATCTATATTCAGGAACAAGATTTCTGAATAATAAATGCAAGCTAGCAATAAAATCTTACTCTGCGTATATTGATTGAATTGAAGAGGATTTTGATTAATTGTATTACCTTTTGTTTCATAATGTAAATAAGTAATTTGTGCGTTTCAGACAGATATCGAGATATATATTAATCAATTATTTATTTTAAATGCTTAGCTCTTCTATTGCTTGGTCGAAAAAATGGAATCAATTATTTTTATATCATCAGCTTTCTGCGTTATCTAAAAGAAATGAAGTTTCTTTGCAGTTCTGGATTACTTTCATATTTTTTTAATATGAGAAACGACTAACAATATTTGTAAAAGTCTTTCACAAGAGACAAAAACATCACGATATTGGAAATCAGGGATATCACATGAGAGGACCGTTACTAAGAGTTTAAATGCCTGATATATGCACAAATCTCAATCACTTTTCAAATGTTACCACTAAATTCTATCTTCACGTACTATTTTTAGCGAAAAAATATAACGAATATATAAAACAATTTATGGCAATAAAAGAATTTTGCGATCAAATATTATGTCTAAGTAGGAATTAATAATATATATATAGATATATGTGTGTGTGCGTGTGTGTGCGTGATATTACTTAAGTGCGCAGTGATGAATCCGTTTCTTTTAACTTCCGGCTGTAGACATGACTTGGTGGGTAATGCAGAAATAAGGCGTTGACAAAACTAATTGTGCTGATCACCAGCTTTATTTGTAAGCACATAAAAATTATTTCTTTGGCAGACAAATCAGTTTTCGATCATAGTTGACTACAAATAACTTTTACATACGCAGATAAAAAGCAACGACGTCATTTCAAGCAAATAAGCAGGAGCGTGAAAAAGTTGCGGGTTGCCAGCAGGAAGGCGTAAGCGAAAGAGAGCGCAGCAGTTCAAAATAAGATGAAGTGATAGTTTCAGTTCGAGTTTAAGAGTTTTGGTTTACAGTTATTTGATTGGACAGGAGGTACCTGCATTGAAACATTGCGTAATTTCGAATGATCTCGAATTAGGGAGAAAGATGTATTTAGGGAGAGAGCACCAAATTTAGAACGTTAATTTTTGAGGTCGCCAATCATTTTTTATAACAACTATCATATTTTGTTATAGCTTATATATATATATATGTACCTAATTCATGGCAATATACTTAAAATATGTTCAAATTCATGGAGACACAAATAAAAGTATGTTGCCACCAAATGTTATGGCCATGTAGTGTTTAGAAAAATGATATAGTGTGTATAAAAAAAGATATGGCAATAACACTTTATCGTGAGTTCTAAAGTTATTCGACAAAATATTTTTGACTTTCAAGCGTTAGTTTGTTGCAACTTGGGGAAGCGTAGGATATTTATATTTTTTTTATTTAATTTCGTATACCGATGAAGAAAATAAGGGATTTAAAGCGAATGAAGGCAGTTCTTTATGTCTGTTATTGATTATGAGTAGAACTCTACAAAATTAGACTAGCTCGATTAATTAAAATTATATATATAAGATAGAGAGAATAAAAGAAAATTACTAATTTTAATTTAGCAATAATCCTTGTAATTCCTCATTTTAATTTGGCTATGTCCCTTTCGTGAAATCTAATGTGCGTCTATCCTGAAAATCAATCCGCATTATTCCATTTTAATGCTGCAATGCGATACGATTTCAGTTAAGGAGATTAAAGAAACGTTTTACTATAAATATCCCTGTTATTGCACATCCCTTTGTTCTACACCGCCCGCTGCAGCTAGGACGTCGCGCTCTCCTGCGCTGTCTAGCATCTAAAGAAATTTAAGTTATATAAGACTGTGGTGTGTATATAGCACCCATAATAGCATTATGATGATGTGTAAAGAAGTATATATGTCCTAAAAATTAGTTATCAAGAAATAGAATTTTGTGCTGAAATTATGGCCAAGTTTGCTTTCAAGAGTCATGCTTCTAACTACGCAATAAAGCCTCTTTCAGTGATTATAACGCAAAGGACCGTTACTCAAAATCAGCGTTACTCAAAAATCATCCCATTACATGCATGTACCTGATGGGATACACATACATGTAATATATATATATATAGAGAGAGAGAGAGAGATTATACATGTATGTGTGTGTGTGTGTGTGTGTGTTTGTGCTTAATAAATAAAGTTGAAAAACATAAGACGTTAACAATAAAAAGACAAAAAAGGTGTTGTGTAAATCACCTTCATAGAGAAACTGAGCATTGAGATGATGAACTATTAAAATATTAAAAAACATAGAAAAACATAGGACAACACTTAACACTCTATCGGGAATTCTAAATAAATGATACTTTCAAAACTTTTATGATTTTACACTTGAATTCATAAAATTTATATGGCTTAAGTTCGAAGAAAGCGATGCTTAATGATAATGTTAAAAAGACACCCAAAAAAATGCTGCGTTATATATGAGTCATGGAGTAATATGAGGGACAAGCTCATAGAGAGCATAGAACTCATAACTTGTGCTAAGCTCATAGACAGCATAAAAAGCCTTAAGAAACCCTCTGTTGCGAAGTTAAAGTATGAATTACATCAAATTTTCGTTTTCTTTTGTTTATTAGTCCAAAGAGGCAATTTATCCTGAAGGACTATTTATTTTCCTTTCGCATTTTGCGTTGATTCACTTAAATGTCGGTTTACTTTTCAAATTGTCGCCACCAAATATTACCGCCCTGTATTATATTTAAAGAAATTAAATAATGAAAAATCTGCATAAATGTATATATGTTTCTCGCATTGTGATAAAACAAAGGTACCTATACCCATCAAATTTTGAATAACGTAATATGGGCATCTGGAAGACCGAATTGGGAATTTGTTTTATTATATTTCATATTTTCTAAAACTTTAACGAATATTTTACTAACAAACTCAGCGATTTCAAAGCAAGCAATGGCTACACTGTATGGAAAAAAATTAGTTTCCAGCGAGAGAGACTGTGTATCGGAAATTCTAAAGATATGCTCATTTTAAAATTATTTTACGATATTACTGTTGAACTGAATTTTATGATTTAGTGCGAAGAATATGATATTTAACAAATAAAGGTAACCCACAAAACGTTAAATAAACGCCCGTTTGGGCGTGATGGAAAATCTAAAAGCTTTCCAACTTTTGTTTTTAAATTTTTTTATTTATCCATTTTCTTATTGTATTTTATTTTCCCTAACGAGTACAAGAAATAGTTTTATTTATTTAAACGATAATCTGTCTTTACTATACTAAATATCTAAAATTACTGATTCCAAATCTATTAATGTAGAACTGATGCTTCTCTTGCTGACAATGTATCATTTGCAATAGCTATTTTTCCAGAAATGAGCATATAATTCTTTTGACAACTCTATTTGTTGGTAATGAACGATCAGTAAAAGCACATTAAAAGAAACGTTTTAACATCTAGTTTCATTTATCTTTTTTTATCCTAATGAAACGTGTTACGAAATAAAAAATTGCAGCGCGTGTTTTTATTTTAATCAATTAACTTGTAGGTAGGTTTACTTTTGATGTACTTTACTGGACTAAGTCAGAACAAGCGAGAAATATCTCCTAGAGTTTTGTGGTTAGAGATGTTAGAATATTAAATAAAGTTTACGAAGGATATCTGCCTAAAGGAAGATGCTATTGTAGAGAACTTTGTAATTGAAACTAGCCGGTATTCCTGTTACACATATCTTCTAAAATTTATATTCAGCAAAATTAAAGTCACGCCACTTTGCACAAAAAAAATATACAAAGCTATCTATTGGAATTACAACAAAACGTTTAGTTTAACTCCAAAACTGCACATTACTATTATCATGCAAAGCATGACTTTCAGAAAAAGTACTATCATTATTTTTGGGACTTGCGAATCAGATATCAACTAGATACAAAATTTCGACGGCAGTAGGAAAGAAGAATATAATTTTAAATCTTTTGCGTGTAATATACAAATATCACGGTAAGAATGCGATTACTTAAGTAAACGCAAGCTTGTATGTTTTGGCGTCTACTACGCTTTTCGAAGCAAAGAACAGGAAAAATTAAGAATGATCTCATCGGCATTTGAGATTTCAATTCTAGCTGGACGTGCTACAAATTTCACCACAATGGAACTGAATGAAGCAGTCGAAGTTTCCTTACAGGAACATTCATTAAAGATAAAACATTTGGCCTAAAATGTAATAAAATTATTTTAAGATTTATAAAAACTGTATGAATTAGGTTCAAACAACTTTTAAACGCATTTTCATTCTAAAAAAATCGTATATCAATAATTTTGCACCTCGTTCTATTTTTTATTATTTACCTAGTTTCGAATTAATGCAATGACATTAAAATATGTCAGTGCAACTTTGAAGGGTTTCTTAATGAGCATTAGTTTTCAGCATTTAGGCAACCTCTTTGTTAGAAGAAACAGTCTTAGCATGAACGACATCCGAGTTTCTGGTAAAATAACAACTACAAACTGACTATAACAGGTATACCTAGAAGTATATCAGGTACTACAGAATTTTCAATCGCATCAAAAGTAGCACATGTAAAGCACACATTAATCATCAACTACGTTAGTGATTACTAGAGTATTTTAATTTTATTTCATATACAGATACATCACCCACTTGCAGATGATCCGTTGTGCATTTTTATCTATGCAACAAAACGGATGTTGCTGCCATTCCTTTCAAATTCTTTTACAGTGCAAATTCGTTTACTAATGACGCCAGTAATTACTTTTAAATAACCGGACGTAGAGTAATTTATGGAACTAGCGAACACGTAAAAATCCTATCGTCATATTTCACCCGTGTGTGGTCAATGACAGAGTCAATTTTTAAACTTGCCACGAGCAAGGGAAATGCCTGATTAATGAAAATTAAGATTCTGAGCGTGGGTTCGGAGTTGGTTCATTTCCTAAAATAATGTTATGGAATTCTAAATATAATGCGAGTTATTTTGCCTTGTATCCGCTTCAAGAAAATGCAGCTTTGTTTAGATAAATTTAAGCGGACAGCGTAAATGTAAATGATCTTCTCAAGGTTGTTTATCAGCAGGCTTTCATTTGCCTTTATTATTCTCAGTTCCAGATGAAACTCCTGACTAATTATATGTCATTATTACTGCTTCTGTTATTAAAGCTGAATTTAAATAAAAATTATGCATTTGAAGGAAATTATTCCTTTACATTTTTTAACCGACGAATGTAAATACTGTTGACATAATAAGCCTCTAAAATGTACTGCAGAATAAATTAAAAGGAGAATAATATGACTAATATACAAGTAAATCTTTAAAATATCAGAGTGGATTCCATACTAAGATTCGATCATTGAACTTACATTTAAATGAATTGATCTTCAGTGAATAAGGAATGCTGTGGTTTTTGTTAACTTATTTTTATTCCCGAAATATGATAGTTATTTATTTTTTCATTTATGATTGTTTAGTTTTCCAGAATAGACAGAAGAGGATTGAAATGTTTGGAAACAATCCCATCTCGTGTTTTAAACCCCTTCTTTATGCAGATTCCTTCATCTATTGGCTAATAACAGCTCTGATATTGGTAAGATTAAGGCATTCGGAGAGCGTTTATGAAACACTTCCTTGGTTGATATTTTCTGCCCTGTATAGCTTGCAGTTATGATTAAAAGAGAACATAGTTATCATTAAACGATACTAATGGCTTTGAGGAACATGTGAATCCCCAGCGATGTTGATATAAATTAAGATACGGATTGAGCTTTTGAAGGAAATGAGGATATAATGTTGAAGCACATAGGAGAAAGTTGAAGACAGAGGGGAAAATGATAACATAAAATGAAGAAAATAACTAAGAGCATAAAAATAACGGCAAAATAGGGTTTGCGAGGAAAAAAAGGAATCAAGGGCGAATTAATCGATCAGATGAAACAAAATCTTTTCATCGCAATCATCGTAAATAGCTGAAAATAATGCTCATAACATTGTTCCTTCCTTTCCAAGAGCGAAGCAGACGAGTTAATTATTAGGCATTTAGGAGTAAAAAACAAATTACCACACGTCTGATTGTACAATGTAAGGGCAGTGTTATAGCTGCAGAATATGATATAAATGCGTTTCTTATGATTGAAAAGCAAAAGTAACGATACCTTGTTTACTATCTCAAACTGTTTTCTATTTTTGCTGCATTTGTGTCACTGCTTTCGTCTTGGACTCGACTAATGTTATTCAATAATGCAATAATGGTACACGAAAATTACATGCAGAGAACCTCATGAACATTTACGGTATGCAATCGTCTAGCCTGCACTTGCAATTTGCTCTGCATATTCAACGTTACCTTGGCTGATAATATAAACTTAGCAACTAATTTAAATTTAATGTGGGAAAGCTCACGATGGCTGTCTGCTTGAGGGGACTTGCTTCGGGGAGAACGTTTTAAAGGAAACTGGCTGGTATTCATCTTATACGTGGGTAAAATTATCACGCATCCAACTTTTTTTTTGTCTGGTACCGAACCCAGTATTCAGCGGTCTTAACCATTCGGCTATTGGTGAGGCCTACTCGAGAACGAGACTCTTGTTTAAAATGAAAACGTAAGTTTTGTTTTTAATACATCATTCACCAATTGTTTTTCTAATATGTAATTAATATTCCGCATTAAATATACTTCAGACTTATAGCCATATGTTCGATTGCCCCAGTTTTTCCTAGTATGTCTCAACACATCATGGATGTTTTGCTACACAATGTACACAAAACATTTCTGCTCCTGCTGTAATTAATAATAAGAATAACAGCGAATTTTTATATTTATAAAATATATCTATCCTTGAGTTTCTTTGCAAAAATCTATTCATTTCTTAAGACGGTAAATATATTTACTTGATTTATTTACTGTTTTTTTATTAAAAATTGTTATTTTTATTAATAAGTGTAACTGTCATAAATTTTGATAAATGCATATACCAGTTAAAGCACTCTACACGTGCAGAGTAAAAGAGAGTACATCAAACTGGCTAAATAATGAAGGTTTGTTCTGCTGCTGGTTAAACAGATTCAATAAGCTAGTTAATAGTGACCAAATATTTTAACAAACTAAACTCTATCATTTTGTATCCATTTTTATGACTTTAACAATATATGCCTTCAGTCACTAACAGTTCGCTAGAAGACAGTGGATAGGACAGATTAACAAACTAAAATTCATTGGAACATGAACTCTTCAGGGTTTACATTCTGATGAATGACTGAACATACAGGCATCTTTCTCACGTGTAACTCGAATACAAATTAGTTTTTCTTAGATTGTTCACACGGAGTCATCTTTAGGAAAATATCTTTGGTGTGTTTTGCCGTAATCAAGCAACACAATCCAAATCATTTGAACGAAGGTCCATTCTGTATTTATGCATTTGTACCATACTCGGAAATTTGTACCATATTGTTTTTTGAAATGTTGTCCTGTCTAAATTTTTATTACTATTCAATAAAATATTTGAAGCAAAATATATGAGTTTTGATTTTAATATTCCATTTGTTTTCATTTACTCAGCTAAAACTTTAAAAGATTTAATTTTCCTTTTTTAAATACTTTATAAGCGATTAATTTTTTAGTCAGATCTTATTCTTTTAATATAAGCATATATTTTATTCTTTTGGTATGAGCGTACATTTTGTACAGACATTAACATGATATAGCACATCTAAATGCAAGTAAATGAATCTTAATCATCCGTAGTTTTAATCAGACATTTTATAAATAGATTTGTGCTCATGCTCCCATTCAAGTTTCATTTTATAGAAAGAAGGACACCAGCCAATGTTTTTGCAAGGCTGAAAGAATTTTTAAATAGAGAAAGAATGTATAGATAAAACACAATATTATGCATGTAGTTTTCATTCAATTTAGTTATCTCTAATTGTTGTTTGTATCGACATTTTTCCTCATGCCAAACGTTTCCGGTATTACTGATAGTTATTAAAAAGTAAATGGTATTATTGAACCGTTGCTTTCATAATAGTTTAATGAAAACTTGAAATCGTCTTAAAGGCCTTTAGGGTAAATTGAAACGTAACAGGGTGTTTCGGTAGTTTTGAAATTTGCATGCCGTATCAATATAGCTTTCATCCTGAAATTATTTACGAAGATCAAGTAAAAAAGATCATCTAACTGATATTAACCATCTTCCATAAAATGTTAAATTCGCTCTTAGCACTATTCGTCGTACCCTTGTGAAAACCTTGCTGTTTTATTCACAGTATTATATTGCTGTTTAATGTGCTTGCGATATATCTGCCTGTAACAAAATATTATTATCGTCTAGCAACTAAACCACCAATGAAAAAATCTTTGAAAATCTGACGCCATTGTCAAAGCTTCTAAGGAATTTTAGCCTTCTCTGTGCTTAATTTCATTGTGTAAATAGTTAGAATATCTAGCTAGAAATTGAAAGACCCACATTTCCATCCTATGAAGGGCACAATTAAACTTTCATGCTTTCTGGCTTCAAGAAGCACAAGCTTTTACAATGGTATGTGAAATAAATACAGTGAACTACAATTCATCGCGATTTGGAATTAGTCAACTGGTTTTTTTCGGTAGTCCTTAAATCGGGAAGAATGTAAGGAATATTCCATACCTTTGTGCGGTTCATCTGAGTATAATCATGTCGAGATAGCAGTTAAGAAGATCCATAGCTCAAATCTTGCCGAGACGACACATGAATTTCCACATTTCCTGGCTTCTAATAACCTAATACCTTCTCTATAAGCTTTCTGCAAAAAAGCATATCTGTTTCTTTTCCTGTATGAAAAACACGCTTCTAACTTTTTATTTTAACTTCGCATCTGACAGATGGATAAAATTTATATTTTCTGCAACTAAAAATACCTATATATTATGTAACGATCTCTGTTATAAAATCGGTTTCATGCGATATGTTAAAAACTACTCTGCTTTGTGATTCCTAATTTCTCAAACCACAGCTTCTTGTGTTTTAATTGTTTACAAATTGATTTGCGAATTAAGCAATTTTATCTTCTTAGAGGTATTAATATTGTTGCGTACGGGTTCGTGGATTTGAGAGTATCCGATGAAAACACGATGCAGAACAATAAAAAGCACAATTTATTTACAAGAATCACTATTTACAGCACAGTTCCAAAATTACCTTTAAAAGCGTCGAAAATCTACAATAAATACGCTGAAACAATCAGCAACACAACTTCAGGCTGTAAGTGTAAAGGTAGCTTCACGGCAACACTAAACTTATAATAAACACCAATAATCAATCACCAATACACTGTCAAGCTATACTGTAAAAGTAGCTTCACGGCAGAGCACTATCTCGATCGCTTTGCGTTCACAAAACTCTCGCGTAGCTTAGCACTCACAGTAAGCAGCTATTCTCACAATGCCGGCTCTCAAAAACGCAGCGGTTTATATAGCTTTTCCTTAGGTTCCACACGTTTCGAGAAATATCTCGACAGGAAGTTATTCTAGAAGCTTCCCGATTGGACCATGGGATATCGCCAATTTGGTCGCCAAATGGGCGATAAAGTCGCCAATCTGGCAACCCTACCATACACTATTTTATGACAACCCTAGTGCTACGCCGGAAAGCTTACATACAGGCGCAACCGCCGAATTTTTCACATAAATATTTTTCACTGGAACATGCTAATATTTTCCGGGCGCTAGGAAGTATCAGCAACTAGAAATAGAAGTGAGTAAGTTTTGCACAGGACAATGTTCGTCTGCTTCTTCAAGACACCTTGCTTTTAAACGCCTGCTTCACTTTGGAGATTTTAAACGATGCAAACAACTTAATAGTATATTTATGGCACAGAGATAAAATGTTTTAGATATTAGTATCAGCGAAATAAGTAAAATATTAGATTAAAAAGAGACTAATTTACTCTTTAGTAAATCGGTAATTGGCAACGTGAATTTAGATCAACGTTTTGAAACCTGATTTTTAAATCATATAATTTTTGTTAACATTTCAAAATGTTCAGGCTTAAGTTGCTTAAACTAAAACTTTTAGTCTTTCCCGTGTGAAACATTTTGATATTCTTTTTGGAAACAGCTTCAAATTCAATATGTCGACATTGCTATAACTAATGGTTTGTAGTCAGAAGATTTTAGCTTATGTTTACCATAAATTTTTAACAAATACAATAATGAACATTGTTCATCAATTTTGCGCCAATAGGGTACCTCTTAACACTTGTTATTTTAAATTGATTTACTATAAAGTAAATATTATAGTGTAAATATTATAAATATTTAAAAATTTAGTATAAATTGATTGTAATCGCAAAAAATTTCGGGTATCAAATTTCAACGAAAATATTCATTTTGACAGCTAACGAATGTAATTTAACGATGATTTTGCGTGACATCAGTACTTAAAGGACAGAATAAAACATTCTTTTTCCTCCAAAAAATTATAAAACTGATTTAAAATGGACTCTGAAGAGATCTTTCCTTGGCGTCTGTGCGTACGTACGTGTGTATGTGAATGTTGAAATTTGTATATAGGACTGCTATAACAGGTAGATGTGCATCTCTCATTTTGGTTGCAATCGGCTGCACCAAAAGTCTATATATATGTATGTACACTCTGCTACTCGGCGCAGTGAGCTGAGTTTCTTTATTCTTGTATGTTTGTAAATTGTTCATGTTTTGTTTTAAAATGATTGAATTACGGTTTTTTTATCTTCCGGTTAAGGTTTTTATGCCTTTAGTTAACTTGCATGTTATAGTTGTAGAATTATCAACTATTTAAAAGTTGTTTATGTGAGCTGAGCCTAATTGTTTTGGCCATAGCAGCCATATTTGTTTACATTTCAGACTTAGCAAAGTAGTATATTTGTTGCCCATCTAGAGAAACTAAGATTCGCAACAACTAAGGTAACGCCTTCTTTTATCATTGCGAATTAAGTCATGCTCAATAGATTCGGGAATTTATTCGAGGAAATAAGTGTTTAAGTTTTACTTAGTAATTTTTAATATAGATATTTTGATTTTTTATGTTTTTTGCGTTGCCGCGAAGTGAGAACTGAATTAACTGAAAGAGATATAACTATTTCTTTTTTGTTTGTTTAATTTCTTTATGCATTGTTTTAGATTTATCATAGTATTTAAATTGAACATCAACGAATACATAATTCTTCAGTTGATATACATAATTTTTTTGTATTTTTATTTATAAAATGAATAAGATGTAACGCTGTTGAATGAATCTAGCTTAAGAGTATCGCTATGGTAAACAAATATAGTGTGTTTTAAAGAGTGCATTTATTCTATTGTATTTTGTGCTCTATCTACGAAGTAGATTTTAATTCAAACCAATAAGTTTAAATTAAATGTAATATTCCGTACAGGATGTTTAAAATTTTGTGTTTGTGCTGCGTTGTGCTAGCACATGGCCTGTGGGACTCGTCTGCGATAACCATGGTTAACAGTTTTTTTCTTTACCATTGTTATTGTTAAAAATAAATGGAGACGGCTGTTCTAAAGATTTGAAGTTGTGTTTAATTGCTTATTCGGACCAATTTTTTTGAATTAAAGGGAAGTCATGTGGTGCACACATCAGATTTTGTTCTTATAAATAAATGTTATTTTTCATATACTTAGAATATTTTATGGGATTTTCAATGAAACTGTGTAAAATGTTATTTGTTACATAATGCACATTGATTGGATTAAAAATACAAATTTCGAACCCGGAATGCTTAAAAATATCAACTATCCTACACGTGGGAAAAACAATGATAGTATTAACGGTGTGTTTGGAAACGGCCCACAAGAGACAGCTTGCACAATGTCAGCACTTCTTCTGTAAATTAAATGAAATGTGATGACGATGTAGGTTTGTCTGCGACTATAAGGTAAAGAAGAAACCGAACCAAAATTTGAAGCTGAATCACTTTTCTAAGCAAATATTTTATGTTCGTGAAATGTAAAATACCTGTAAGAAAGAAGCATTTAATTCATTCTGTTTCCTAAGTTCTTGAATAACATTGCTTAAATGTCTAAAGTGATTTTGTGTATTTAGATTTTTTAACTTACGCATTCATTAAACATTTTATTAACAGCATTTGAAGATCAACAGTTTTCGCGTTTCATATTTTTGTAGATGTATGATACAAATGCTACTGTAAAATTAATATATTAAATCATTTTGGTACACGTAAGTGAATATCTCAGGAGTTTTAAAAGAACTTCTTCCAGCTACTCATCGAGTAAAAGATTTTTTTTTATAATTTAATATACGATTTTAAGACTTCTAATATTGTGATTGATGTGTATTCGTATTTTGTGAATTATTTTATTAACTTAATTCTATTTAAAAATGATTTGTTTACGTTAGAATGTTACATCTTTGCAAAGAACCATATCTTGATTTACCGATTTTCCCAGGAATTATTCTTTTACATTCTGAAAAAAAAATCGAATCAATTGATCTCAATTTATACTTATAGAGCTAACAGTCCTCCCATCAACTAGCGCAAAAGCAGTTATATTTTTGACTATAACATGCTGCATAGTTAGTTTCATGGTGAAAAATAATCCATGCATTCCTAATTTCTAACCACTATGAGTATAGTAATTCTTGGTAACATCTTAAACGAGATCTTTAAATTGCATATTAATAAGGATTATAAATGTGAGTATGCAACATGAAATAAAGATAATCTACTTTGTAGTTTCTACTCTACCTTCAAAAAATATATAAATCTTTGCTTGAAACATCACATAAAAACACACATAAGTATCTAAATCAGGTATTTATGCAGGGTAGTTCGAGAGAACGGGAATTTTGAATCATATTTTGGCAGCCATGTGAGCTTTGTAGTACACTGGTGAAATAAATTAAGAGAATTTGCATATTTTATCCAAATGCATGAAAAGAACTGAACTGAAGGAAAAACCACTGCTTCTAGATAAAAATGCAAATCTTATGCGGCAAATACGTAAGCGTACACATGTGTGTAGGCGAAGCCAGAAGAAAAACAAGCTTTATAACAGTGTGGATAAGACGAATTCCGTTCGCTAGCACACCTCGGAGAATTTCTGGGTGTTATCTTGCAAGAATCGGTTAAATTCACATCGGAAAAGTAAAAATGAGTAACCACCAACGTTTATATGATGGAATGAGATGGCGAATTATGGAGAGTTCAGAGGCAGGCCAATCGCAAGTTTAGATATGCAGAGAGTTTAATTTAACGCGCAGCGTCGTCTGTCATCTATGCAAACAGTTCCAGGATACTGGATCCATCGAGGGAAAGCACGTTCAAGAGACATGACGGCCAGAGAAGATCGCTATTTGTTCATTTTAGTAAGGCGTAACAGAGAGGCTACAGCTTCTCAGCTCTCTCAGAACCTGTATGCAGCCACAGGAATCCAGGTAACAAGTGTGCCTCTTTCCAAAAGACTGAATGAGAGAGGGTTGTTTGCTAGAAGACCAGCTGTTTGCGTCTCGCTCACATCTACGGACAGGAGATTCCGATTAGCATGGTGCAGACAGTATAGTGATTGGAGTACGGAGCAATGGGCGACCGTTCTATTCACAGACGAATTCCGTTTTAGCCTAAACACCGGGAACTGCTCTTAGGAAATACATTATCCAAGTCGTACGGGTTGAACACAATGTACTGATAACAAGTGTTTTCTACAAATGAAATATCAGCGCATGCAACACAAATATAGCTTGCGGCTGTACATAGTATGTTTGACAATCGCGTCCTTTCAGAGAGCGATTATATTGCATGACTCACAAGATCACCTTACCTCATAACATGTGGCTTATTTTTTTCGCATCAACTTAAAAATACAGATTAACTCAACCTATAATGATAGAAATTCTTCAGGCAAGAAATACACAATAAAATTTCCAGTTTCTTGATACATATGTTATAGTTTACAATGCAGCAACACTGTGCACATTATCTCTCATAGCAACATGTGCATTACATGAAAGTGTATTCCAAAGCATTATATAGGAGGAATGTCTCCGCAGATAAGGTGGATATCTGTCGCATTCTGTTTTAATAAATAACTTCATGGTGTGAAATTCAAAAATGTTATATGGTGTACTATTCAATGTCTCGCTAAATGTTTCAGAGGCAAAGATTCTGTCCAGTTAACTCTCTTTTACAAAATTTCGCTTTCGTTTTAACCCCTCTGCATTTGACAAGCATACGCATACCTACATTTAAGAAATATTCTTTAAATTCAGGTTCAGAAAAAAGGCTGAGTTCAGGTTTTAGCATTGAAGTGAAAAAGTATCTTGCACGCGTTCTATGAATAAAGAATTATTAACATTTTCTTATTTGATTAGTTTTAAAAATAATTTTCAAAATTCCCAAAGTATTTAAACTATTCCTAGCCTGGTAGCATTATGCATGTAAAGGGGTGGCTCGTAGATGCTTTAGTTCAACTGCAGAACAAAACGTTATCACTAATTTTCAACATACTCGATGTTTAGTTATATTGTTACATGTTTAGTCAATTACGGCAAACAACATAACTTCAATCGGTTTAAAGGAAAGGAAAGGATTCCTTTAAAACGGAATTACTATGGAAATGGCCCATATGCATATTACACATGAAGAGCAACATGAGAATGTTCTTGCAATTAAATCTTTTCTCCAGGTACACTCTGGAAAGATCAAAATGCCGTTCGAAACGAACGAATATTTCTGGATAAAAAATTAAATTCTTAACTTTTGACAACTTTTAGTGTTTCAAAATTTAAAACTCAACCATACAATTCTCTACCTGCAAATAAAATCACCGATTTCCTAAAATAAATTCTTTAACTTTCTGTATCGTGTCAAAATTTCATTATTAAATTTGATTCTTAAACTCCTGAATTTTAGGAACTAAGATTTTAAAATAATTTATTTCAGCTAAATTAATAGCTTTAGAAACAGGCTACGTAGATAGAAAACAGCAGCAGACCTCAAACTGTGTAGCAGACATATTTTCAAATTAAATGCAAATGATGCAAAATCTCCCTTTCTTCAAAGCACAGGCTAGAGTTCTTCAGGAATTCTACCTATCGCAGAAATTATATAATTGTTTGCAGCTAAAATTTGCACTTAATTTGCTCGGAAAGTTTGGTTCAGCTTATTCTATCATAGCAAAGCACTCGACTGCTGTCTGCCTAAATGGATGGATTAGCCTCTGTGGAGAATCTTTTAAGGGGAACTGAAACATAGTCATATTACACATGGAAAATTCCATGAAAATGAGCTTGCAAATAGGCCGTCGGTTTGGAATCGAACCCAATCGAATTACCCTTCTTCAACAAAGTTAACGCTCGGCAGCTGATCAGCACGCTTAGAAGATGGATAAGAAACAGAATTGAATGAGGGAATATTTTTAAGGAAATGCTTATAAAACTTGTAACCTTGGAACAGGTGCTATTCTACTAAATAGTTAACAAGCATTAAGAAAACTCAACACACTTCATGTCATATTTGTGTATATGGATACATACATATACGAGGTGTGTAAAGAAATGAGATTGATTTTTGTGTCTGACTTTCATATCTGAGTCGTACTCAGATACTCAAGACTCGTCAACAATAATGACGCGTTTCCGAAAAGGAGAATCATTTTCAATCAGTTCTAAAAAATTGTCTCTCCTGCTGCTCTTTTGTTCCAGCAAAAGGTTTTTCGGAACAATTTTCGAACTTATTTTTGTCATTTGAAATTCATTTGTCAAAATCTGATGAACTAAGCTGTGATTACAATTCAACACTTAACCAATAAATTTAACATTCAAGCAACGGTTAGAACGAAAGACATCCTCTGGATTCTGTCAGCATTTAAGCCAGTTCTTGAAGTTCCAGGCCTTCCTTGCGAAGTTTCTTTTCAACTGATTTCTTTTTCTGAAATTGCCTTGACAGGTTACAAAATATTGTTGCTATATTTCTGAAGCTTAAAGAAAGAAAAGTTGATACAGTAGAAAATAAAATTTAGTTTCAGTACATAGCAAAATTTCTATGTACCCTTTTGTTACCGGGACCGGATTCAAAAACATATGTATGCAGGTATGTATGTATGTGTTCATTTATGCATGTACGTACGGACGTATGTATACAAACACATACGTACGTACACACCGATATGCACTCATGTATACATACATACATTTTTTAACCCTGACCCGATAACAGAAGAGTACCATATACTGTAGCATTGCATTCAAGTCTGAAGCAATATCTAGCAGCATAATATTGTTCGAAACTAATCATTCATTATTAGATTGCACTAGCAGGAAAGAATTTACAAAAGAAAGAATCCTACGGATAACTCTTAACGCTGCATAATTCAGATGTGGGTTGCGCATCAAATATTCTCTTACCTTTTTTCCAAGCGCAAATGCTACTGTGTTGCCAAATCGAACACTACGCTTCTAGTCTCAGTGCTTTATTTACACACATTTATGTATATAAATATATATATATATATATATCTGTAAATGAATATAATATATCAATTTTGTGTAATTGATATATATATATATAAATATATATATACTATAATATACAGGGTATTTATAAGGTCCCGAACCCATTTTGATGTTTAATAACTCATAAAATAATTAAGATAGATTAAAATTAATAACATAAATTGTTAGATAGACTCAAACGCCAGGTACCGGCAAGCATGTCGGCATCCACAGAGGCTATTGCGGTTGTAATTCTGGCTTTTAGGTCATCCATGTTTGACACTCACCTCCTGTAAACGTTGTCCTTTACAAATCCCCAAAGGAAAAAGTCCAGCGGCGTTATATCAGGTGATCTGGGTGGCCGAAGAATTGGACCTCCTCGCCGAATCCATCTTCCTGTAAAATGGTCATTCAAAGAACTACGAACGATAGTACCCCAATAATGTGGTGCACGATCTTGTTGCAAAAATACAATCTAGTTGTGGAAATGCGAAGTTTTCCAACATGTCTGAGTATACGGCTGATGAGACCGTCTTTTCTGTAAAAACGAAAGGCCCAATGATTCGGTCGTGCATTAGTTCACACCACGCATTAACTTTTGGGGAATCCCTTTGTGCCTCACGGTATTCATGGGGGTTTTCAGATACCCATGAGTAAAGAAAAGAGAGAAAATTGCAATTAATAAGCAGACGATATTTTGAAAAGTGCAGATATTTAGACTGGAAAATGAAATTATCTGAAATTAACCACACGCGCAGACGATGCTCACAAAAATAAAGATATTCAAACCTGAAAAGGAAAATATAAAAGCTATGCCATCAATAAATGCCATAAGTTCGTTTCTATCTTCATTATTTTATGAGTTATTAAACATCAAAATGGGTCCGGGATTTTATAAACCCCCTGTACAATAATTAAATAAAATTTTTGATGATTAACAGTTTGTAAAGAAGAAACTACTCAAGACTGGAACAAAAAAAAGACAATTCAGTAATGTAACGTTGTAAAAATAATATAACAAAATAATACAATAAAATAATTCGATGAACATTATTTGGTCTTTTTCGAGGAGCAGCCAAATATTTTCAACAGAGCCACGTTTCTGGGTTTTATTTGTATGATTATAAGTCAAAAATAAGTGCCAAAAATTTAAACTAATTAAAATAATATAGGATGATTAAAATTTGTTTATGTAATACAAAGAAATAATATGCTGTTAATTATATATATGATAAACAACAAACATATTTAATTCTGTATTTATATAATAAAAAATATTTAAAATATATTAAACTAATACTTAATAACTATCAAAGCAAAATCAAATATTCATTCAAAATTCAGATTGAACTATGATAAAATAAAATTTTATAAATATTGAATTTTAATAAAAATAATTTTTTATTTCTAGTACATGCTTTTTAGTGTGTCGCTATATAAAAACAAAATTATCCTGTTATTGAACCAATCAATGCACAGTTAACATTCTAAGAGGAAACGGAAGCTCACAAAATTGCAAAGCTCTCAAACAAATCGCCTATCAGTTGATCCAACCCTTAACTTATTAGGATAAAAATTCGTTATGCTAGTTCGTGGATTTTAATATTAATAATATAGAATAATTTAAGGATAATACTTTTTTATTTATCGGCTTGTTGGGTTTAGGCCTACTGATGTACAACTATTTTCAGCGCACTGCTCTTCGTTATGCTTGTGCATTGATTGGCTTAGAAACAGAGTTGCATTTCTCGATAGAGCAACCACTGAAGACGCTGTCTTAGGAGATGTAAAAACTATTTATTTTTAAAAGAGTTTATCCCACTCCGTTAAAATAGTATGATATCTGAATTGCTTAGATATTTGCTAATTTACACATATTATTTGATTCAAACATAAACATACTTCATAATATAAGTATTTTATGAGTTATACCGTTTTGCGATCAGAAATGAAAAATGCAGCATTATACACTTTCCAAAACTGATTTTTTAATTTCGTTTCATTTAACTGAATATATTAAGTTTAATAAATTGCTAACGTTTTACATTATTTTTATTTTCTAGTAAGATATTCGCATCTGAGTAAACACTACTAAAAATACTACTAAATAAATTTAAATACTACTCAGAAGCTTCCATATTTCCTGTTCCTTCATTCCCGTTATATTAGTTACATTTAGGCACTTATGAAAA
>KK117497.1:241219-276457 GCA_000611955.2 Stegodyphus mimosarum
TATCATGCATTATGAATATTATATTTGACTTACCTTTTATTTAAATATTTATATAATATTAGTATATCTTAAATAAGCTTAAATATTTATATCAATCTTATTATTTTGTATGCATGCACTGTTAATTAGAATATGTTTAATTAAGGGATTTGATTAAATTAAGAATAATATGGAAATTTCGTCACTGGAAAATAAATCGTGAATATACTTCAATTGACTCTAGACCACTTTACGAAACCTAAAGAATTTCCTAATAACTTGTGCTTTATTTAATGGCAACGATATGTGCAAATATGCTATTAATTATGATTATCTGATGACCTAAGGATTACGAGATATGCCTTTTAAAGCTATTTGAGCTCTTTTACGATTACTGTTAAATTACTCTCGATTACTTTAATTCTGAAATTTTCATGTTCACCAGAAAAGCAACATTAACTATTTAGTCTCTTTTACTTTACTGGCAAACCAAATATGATATATTTGAGATACTTTTTGTGTTATTGACGATAACGTTTGCCATCAATAACAAAAGATATCAGCTGGAGATATTTCGTGACAACAGTCAATATTATCATGGAATCGTGACAACACTAATATTATCAACGAAAACAAAAATGTCTTCTTTCTGTACCAGTGAAAGCAAATGCCTCTTTCCAGAGAATTTTTATATATCGTTTTTCAAATTAATAATAGAATCGACTTACATGCTATTTACCCTGTGTCTCAATATATAACTAAAAAATGGGCTTACTTTACGTTCGATCACTGCAAATATTTTGAAATATACAAGTAGAGCGCTATTTTTTCTTCTCTTTTCATTTCCAGCAAACACAACGATTTATATCAGTGTTCCCCAACCTTTTTATCACCGCGGACCGATCAACGTTTGATAATTTTACCGCGGTCCGCTGGGGAGGGGAATTGATTGTTTATATTTTAGATTATTTTGATTTATTAATTTTAATTTAATTGTTTTTATACATGCCTTCAAAATAAAATAGAGTTACACCAAAAATAAGTGACTTAACATTTTAACTTATTAGAACGTTAAATCAATGAGAATCCTGAGCTTATTTCTTTGCAAAGAAACGGTTCCATCTTGGGGTTATCGGATACAATGACACCCGAAATGTGCTGCTTATGTCCAGTTTTAATTTAACGTGTTGCTTATGTCCAGTTTAATTTTAGTGAAACGCAGATGTTTTTAATTTGGCGTATAAACCTAGGAATTTAAATTCAGTTTCTTGATCCGCGGACCGGGGGTTGGGGACCACTGATTTATATCATTTTTTTCCGTTTCGTCATTCAGTTATAATGACTATGGGTTTTTCTAGGGAAGAGAACTGTGCAGACATCTTTAATTGACCTTAGAGTATAGTAAAAATAGACATTTATCTTACTTTAAATAGCTCGCCAGTTACTGTAAAACTGTGAATGCGAATTTAAAATAGTAAAATTTGTAAATGTAATATAAATGCATGTACGAGAGAATATTTATTTTTTATCTTGTAATAAAAATTCATTAAACGTAATGTAATTTTCATATAACTTCAAAAATATCTGGGAAGATTTTTGTGAAAACGAAATGCCAATTCTATTTCGGTGATTTCCATATAATTGATAACTCTGATTAAATTTGCCAATCTGACAAATTTAGATTTCTGTTGTAAATAAAGACCAGACTTTTGTTGTTGCACGCATAAGGAAATGAAATTTTCCATATACTCTTCCATGAAAAGTAACAATGTAAATGCAGTAAAGCCTCGCCGAATACGGACTTGCGGATGGCGATTATGCGTATACGCCTTATCTTAATTATCTCCATTTAATTTGTCCAGCGCGAGAATTTCAATTATACGCGATACACTGCTGAGCGTTTTCGCATTGTAATAGTCCTCTTTAATGACTGGTTTCAAACTTCCTTTATTAAAGAAGAAAGGCATTGCTTAGAACAGAAAACCTAAGCGTTTAAGATCTAATTTACTTAGTGTTCCAGGACACGGTACTGAATCTCTCACAAAAATGCATCAAATGTAAAGATTTTATTCTTTCTTCCGAACACCACTTCCTTAATACAACCAATGGATCAAGGAATCATACAAGTATTCAAAGCCTAGTTCTGGAATGCCAGGCATGCTTACATCTAGGCTATTAAGGCAGTGGACGAAGGAAAACACAGTACACTAATAGCACTTTCTAAGCAATTCAGCATAAGACACTGCATAGAAGTGAGTACATTCGCATGGAAATAGGTCAATTCATTAGCGATTAATCATTTTTGGCATTGGCACTGACCAGTCAAAAATTTTAAAAATTTCCGCCGATTGAAAATGGAGCCTAGGATATCGTACAAATTGCAAAAGCAATAGGCGGCGAAGAGTTTTCAGATATGAAAGAAGAAAGAATCAGAGAATCAGAATAATGGTGGTGAAATGAGAAATGAAAATTTGCATGGTCTTGTAACAGACGGTAAAAGAAGCGATAGAGAAGAAAGTAAAGAGCCTTTAAAGCACAAGAAAATAAACGAAGTTTAAAAAAAGCACAGGAACTGTCTGATTTTGTAATGAAGACTGACCTAAACGAAGAAAAAAAGAGGATAATTTACGGAAGGTATTTAAGAACTCTGCACTCCTTACTGCGAAACGTTTAAGAGTTGCCGCTACACATCGTTCCATGCAAAAACCACCAGTTTAAAAAACATAGCTGTGTTATGTTACCTACTCATTAAGCTGTAATAGAAATTCTTTCAGTTAGCATTTGTTTCATTTTTTTCTTTTTTAATTACAATAATATTTAGGTTTGCATAAGTTATATATACTACCCTTAATCTGAAATTGACCTAATCTGTATTTTCATAGAATGTTAACTTTGCGGAACTCGGTTTTGCCATACGTGCAGTACGTTAATGATTTAACTCCTGCTTACGTCTAGGGTTTACTGTAACTATTATTTATAGTGTAAATAAAGCCCATGAATACTGGATATTTTACGAAATTCTTTCAACATATATTCTATTTCTCCGAATCGAACTTCTAAACTTCACACGATCAGTATTAGGAAATTATAAGTTTACTGAATAAAAAGTACCAAAAGCTGCAAAATTAATTAATGACTTTCTAAATTGCCTAATGCAACTAGCTGACATTAAAGAAAAAAGCAGCTGATTGTAATTACGAAACTGGAAAGTGAGTAAGTAATTAACGCTACTAATAAGCTGCGAAATAATGTAACTGAGATAGTATTACAAAATATGATCAATATATGTAGACCAATAATTAAACGCTCCACGTTATTTAGCATAGTGTTCACTGAAATCATTGCAGCGAAAATACCGCGATCGAAATTACCACAGAATCAACAACGTAAGAAAAAAAAAACATATCGAGGAAGGGAGAGAGAGAGAGAAGTACAGGACTTCCCTATTTTGAAACATAATGATTAAAATAAGTAAATAATAAAAGGATGCATTTTGTTAGGTTTTCTAAAATATGTTTGTACTGCAAAAGATACACCTATAGAATTTGCTACAAATGTTTTCTCTTCGATCATCGTGCTTTGTCCGAAGATCTCTTCAAAGTTAAAAGTGGGAAGTTTTCCTAAAGCTGTTTGTCTTCTATCACAATGTTTTAGACGATAATGTTTGTAACAAGAAACATTATTCTTACTCTTCTTTCGCTTTGTAATGTGCAGTAATTCTCCCCGCCCCCTTCTGGCATTATTTCTTCCACTATAGATCTATTCACGACGTTTTTACCGCTACGTTTTTATAGAGAACTGTTAATTGTGGACCTTTGATCAAGGATATTTTATAAGATCTAGACTTGATTGTGTTTCACAATCTATCTACATTTCAGCTTTTCTAAGCAATTATCGACGCAGTAGATATTCATACAATAAGCATATATAGGCAGATATTATTAATAAACACTTTATTTGCTAAGGATTATCACTTATAGAGATAATACAAAGTAGATGCTACTTAAAAGGGTACTTGTGGGTTATAGAGTCAAATAATCATGATGACAGTATTTTGACATTAAGTAACAAAACGTAACATTTAAGCAAGCAAAGAGAAAATAATTAACAAAAAATTTCAGAAAATAGATTTAACTTAGGAATTGCATGCTATACACAAGAAAAAGTATTAAAAATATGTCCATAAAACTTAACTCCTTTGTTGTTATAAGCATTTATAGAAAACTGTAAAATGCTGCTGAAAAGTTGGTTCTAGTTATTTGAATACGGCAAAGCACTATGTGGTAGGGGCTCAGGAATGCTAGTTGTCTAAGAAGATGAATGAACAAAGAACATTCTAAGAGAGAGTAACTCGTATTCGCGTTGCTCATAGGAAAAAACACGAAAACCAACCAAGTAGCCAGCTCATTAAGATGGGTTATAATCACGCTGGAAGGTTATTGCATATATAATGCACTGTCGACGATATTTTTTGCGGAACAAGTGACGCATTATTTTGAAAATAGTTGAAAACATTATTGAAAATGCTTTATACAGGTAAAATTAAAACAACGGGACCAACACTACATTGGGATTTACTGATTTTTGAAAAGAATATTCGATGAAACAATAAATAAGATTTATAAAAATGCATTGCTCGATGTAAGAATACCGCAAATGGCTTTAATTCAACAGAAGAGATTAAAAGCAATTTCATTTCAGCCATATCCTTAACTATAGCGTAAATTCTAAAGATCAGCCATGGTAATGACTCAAAAGTGTGCAGCAGTTATTCTAACTTCTAGCTTAATAGGAATGACGTCCCACTGCTTTGATTCTGAATAAACTTTTACACATTCTAGATTAAATGATATGAATCAAAATTAGAATGTACATGACTGAATAATTTTAAAATAATGTATTAAAATGATTTAACCTATGATCACATGAAAAATTGTTGCAGAATATGAAAGTAAATTCCTGCTTATCATTATATTTACCTCATAAAATAACTGCTTATGTACTGCCGTTTTTGTTATAAAATTAAGCAAAATAAACCTTTGAAAATAATGCTTCTGACAGTTTTGCTGACTTGCTTTATCTTGATCACATTACGAAATAACTCAAATTACTTTGGGAATAAAACGTGTGCTGGGATAACGGCAGTGTGACAACCTAAATCGCTCTGTTACCAGGCAGTGTCCAAAATAAGCATGCTATACTTACTGAAATCGTAATTCAGTCATTTAATATTAACACTGTATTGCAAAGAAACATTAGACAGGGAATGGCAATATGAAATCACTTTAATGGACGTTTATTGACTTATCCTTTATTGATTAAGGACAATATAATATTATTCTGAAATAATAGGTTTACAATATTATCACACGGTTAACATTAAATCTTATCTATACACCATTATTTAAGCAATAGCAGTTTAGTACGTGTAATAGAATGTTCCATCAACGTAGATACGTTGGCTTAGAACCATTAAAGCCCTTTTATGGTGGAAAAGAGGCAACAAGGGATACTAGACGCATCAATCCTTGTTATCATCTTACCTTACCAGAAATTAATACCGTTACATTTCAAAATAATAAATTTCAAGAGTGGAGCCATCGTTGGAAACACAATGCCTTAGAGAAGCTTTTAACGCAGCTAAAATTAGATAGTCAGATTCCACAATCTTCTGAAAATTATCTCTTTTTTTCTAGTTTTAACAAATAATTAGATGATGAATAATGTATACGTTTGAATTAAGCCGCAACTATATGATTGTATGACAGTAACAGTAAACTATATGACAATTTCTTTAATTAAGGTTGTTTTATAAATAATAAATTCTTTTAAATTGCATGCTATTTTCGTGAGAGTCCTTAAACTGGAATTTAAAAGCTATCAAATTTGCTCCTTCACACTTCATTAGTTCCAAAATGTTAAAAGAAGTATAAAAGGTGTACCTTCATCCAAAACATATTTTAAAATTAATCGTGTGTCCCTGTATCAAGAAACTCTTTATTACTGGCATAGTCAAATAAGGTATTGGCAAAATAATCCAACTGAATGAAAACAAAAAAATACAAATTCTGAAACAAAGTTTAAATAGTAATGCACGAATAACGAAACCTAAAATTTAAAAGAAATAGAAATCTAAGCAATGTAAAAAATACGAAGAATAATCTAATTTTAAACTGCCGTCCAAAACTAATTAAATTTTCAGAATTCATCTACGCATATTATTTGCATGTCAAACAGAGTTTTCCTAAATAAAATTAAATGATAACTTTAATTACATTACAAATGTAAAGTATAGAGGTTTTAAGGTATTAGAATTTATGTATATGTTAATTGCAAATTTCATGTAAAAACGTACGTTACAAAAAGAAAGATTTCGACGTTTCTCGACAGTGCTTTTGTATGTCAGAAAATTTGTCTAAGCAATTACAGGTGCCTTGGTATATCTGTACATTTTCAATGTTAACATTTTGAAGAAAAATTGAAACAAGCCTGGTGATATAGCTTAATATAAAAATCCTACACTTCGTATTATGATTTAACTTTAGCATACTAATTAAAAAAGCGTGAATTTTATTTCAGAAATTTTGTTTAATGCTTTACATAACAATAAATTATAGAACGTTTGAATAATTATACTACATTTTGTTAATTCAATTCATATATCGTCTGATAGTTTTTTTATTTTTATTATTACCTTTAGGGTTTCAGAAATTCATTTAAACTACAAAAACTCTTCATCATCTTTCTAAAATCCATTATGTGTAATAATAAAATGCATAATAATATTGTAGTTTTTCTATGAAAAGCAGATTTTGTTCCTGCAGTTTTAAATTTTTAAAGCATTATTTAGATATTTAATTTTTTAAAAGTAAAGATTTTACTTACTAAAGAATTATTAAATAATTCACTTACCAAAGAAACACTCTATGTTTTTGAATAAATATACATAAATAATTCTAAATGTATTTTTAATGTAGGATTTGAGCACTCGCATTTGTAATAGCTGATAGGTAATCCTACCAATTTATGTTTACTACTGATTTTAAATTTTGAAGCATTGCTAAATCGTTAATTACACCGTTACTAAAACTTCAGAAACTATTAATTACAATTTTTCTAAATCATCAATTACTTTGTTGCTAAATCATACTTTACAAAATCGTTAATTGCATTGTCAATAAATTTTTAAAAAATTAATGAATCTTAATAAACAAAATAAATCTTAATTTAATAAATTTTAATTTTTTAAATCATCATAAATTTTAAGTCTTTAATTATAATTAGCATAGATAATTTCCTGAAAATTAAACTTATGGAAATGGAAAGTGATACTGACAGCAGATCGTTTTTTAGTATAGTGGAATGAAGTTTAGATCAGTTAATAACATGTAGACTGTTTCCTTAAAACGGCTATAATATGAATATATGGAGAAACAGGTAGCTCGCAGTGTCACGAAGTGGATACGTAGACTCGTTTATGGAGGTGAAGGAATTCAGCAGAAACTCTTTGAATATTTGTTTACTACGAAAAATAAACTGAAAAATGGCGTACGAAAGGGAAACTGAAAACCCCTAATGAAGCAGGATTTTGTATTAAAATATAGATAGAGCGATATGAAAAATTTGAAGCAAAAATATCGGTAAATATGTAACACATATCTAGTTGTGCTAATAAATATGAGTATATGGTTTCTAATCTATAATTTGATGAAAGCCTTATCTACTTAAAATGATAAATATTATCTTCCAGCAGCCTGTTTGTGATATGAATATTAATAACTTTCGTCTCCCAAATGGTTCATCTAAACATCCATTCCTTTTAGTGAAAGAATTTATGGTCATCTTTGTGATTTACAGTATCTGAGAAATATTAATTGCTTTCATTATGACGAATCGTCGAGACTTGGACATCAATAACAAAGTAAGTCCATGAATTTTCAGATGCATTCTTTGTACTACCAATGTTCCATTCACTTCAAACTTAACCTTCATTAATCCAAGTTCGTCTAAACGCATTGTTAGTCTAAACGCAACGGCACAGTCTCGAACGTGTTAGAGATATTTCAGGCTCTGATGTTATCCTCACATGGATTATGCGAACAGTGGATTATTCGAACTGATTACAATTTATGTGGACAAATGTCGTTAAAGATTCCGACAGACGTTTTGAACTGAAACATATAACCTGAGCTGAGGAACATTTTTCGAAATATCGTAATTGCTTGTTCGTTAATTCTCAATAATTATTTTTGGGTCTGTAAAATTCTCTCTTCGTATGTCCAGCTATACTATGCTCTCTCCATTTTTCGTATCGTAGTTTTATTTTATCATTTAATACGCTGGAAGCTTTGAGCCGGAAAGAAAATATTTGTGCGTGCACTAATCTTAATTATGGCATCTAAACGCAAAGAACTGGGTTTTCATAATAAGGATAAATTAATAGATGTAACATGATTGAAAAAATGACGAAGCATAAGCATAATATTCAGGATAACCAACGATTCGAGGCATTTGTGACGTGCATATTATATTTCTGTGTTCTTCTTATCAAAAAGCATAATTTAATGTTCGAAATAAATTTTTTGAAATGAGAATAAACAAGACAATCGACTTACTTATTTCCTCCAAACTTTTCATAATTACGAAATACGCTATAGTGAACACATATCTGATGTAAAAGCGCTCGCCAATCAAAAGGAAGCAAAACCTTTTATGCTAATGTTTTAACTGATATTCATGTTTATCCATTCATTTTAATCCACAACGGTGTGATTGGTAACACACCGCGCTTCAAACCAGAGTCTTCCGTATGCTTGCAGTTGGCGGCAGGGATATTTTGTATCAATATTTTAACACATTTGATACAATTTTTACATGACGTAAGTATATACGTATTATTTCCAAGAAGGAAATGACATCAGCCAGTTTCGTCCAAATTAAGTATATTACAAGGCTCTTATCTTTCCAAAAGTCTGTTCGAATCCCTAATTTTAAGGTATTATTATATATCGATCATTAACAAATAAAAAAAATAATTTTATATTTTAACGCTTCACTATAGGGCCCCTAGAAAACTGCGTCTTTGCTTAAATTTCCATTCGTTTAGTGTACATATCCAAAATCTTCAAAAATGTGATGGAACTTAATCTATATTTATTTTCTTTCTCTCTTTCATGTTTGGAAATTGAAATATGGTTTTTTTCTCTGTTTAAACAATCAACATATTACATATCGTACACTACATGCATCAATACAATGTACGCTACATATTGTCAGTCCTATTTCATTGGAGTTCGACGTTCGAATTCATATTTTCCTCACATTTTCATTCCGTTTAATAAAGTATGATAATTTATATAGGTTTACGCTTTTTCGTAAGCTTTCAGATCGATCTATTATTCAGAGCTTTAACAGGATTATTATTGATCTAATCTACTTACAAACAAGTTAGGCTTCCAGAACTTGTTCAAATATTTCGAGATCAAATATTTCGAGAAATGTCATTGATATTTATTTCTTTTGTACAGATCATGTGTATCGCAAGAAAACATTAATTTAATAATATATCAAGCATTTTTTTCACAAAAAATAGCATGTAATGCACGGAAGGCTATATTTCTCCCAATCAAAAATTTTGAAAACAGTAAAATACAGCAAAGAACAAGCATACCCCTGAAAATCTGAGTAAACATTGTTCACGTTTTTTGAATCGCACTGATTTTATGCTTTAATTTATACATAGATATGATAAAATCAGGTGACTTCACGCTCTATTTTGTTGAGCAATATGCCTAGATATGTATTCCTTGTTATAAATTCTTTCGAAGTATATTAGATAATTGTATTACAACAGATTTGATACCAAATGTTGCAAACTTATAGAACAAACATGCCGCTTGCTAAAATATGCGTAATTAATTAGCAGATTAGATGCAAAAATTTCGATACGTATGTGTGCAACACTAATGTAGATATTAGAAAACGTATTTATAGAATACCTATCATTTTTCAAATATTGACAAATAGACAAATATTCCTTAGACTTAATTCTCAAATGTTTCTGAAAACAAGTGCAGAACAAAAATTATTCATTTTTACCATTGCAGTTTAAACAATACTAATCATTAAACTTTGTGTTTACTCCGAGAAAATATTAATTACGAAATTTTATGTATTTACATGAAATTTACATTACATTGACAAACGAAACGTTTTATGTATAACTTAAAATAATGTTTAGTTTGCTGATTGGAGTTTCTGCCGCATTGCGAATTCATAAACGTGTAAAAGAAGTGAGCTGTGGAGATAAAGACAGACTTTTTGACAGCGACCGCAGACCTTCTCGGTACCATTTAAGCCCAGGCCTTATGTTTATCTTAAACGGCTCTTTTGCTAACCATGTTTGCTCGCAGGATTAGACGGCTTGAGCCATAGCTTAGGGTAAAACGTATCAGTGTGAAATGCATACTTTGACGTTTATGTTCTGCGATACGCCGAAAGCAGTGGTGAATTGTTCTGTTCATTAAACGAGTCGTGTATAATGTTATGTTGAAGTTCTAATAAAAAAGGTTTAATTTAAACTTTCTTTCTGAGTTCGTAGTTATTTATCTGAAAGATCAAGGCCGGCGATATGTCGCTTGACTGTCTACACGGAATCATAATTTAGCTCTGAAGTATTTAGGCTATAATTAAAGTAAACTAATACGAACAGATATTAATTTAGAAGTCCTAACAACAAAAATCAGCGTTATATTTTCAAACCTTCGCAGTAGAACTGTGAACATTTGCAAATATGACGCTGATTTTTTTCTATTTGACTTCTAAATTAATACTTAGGCTATGTTACAGTAGTTTTTGAAATATTGAGAACGTATGATGCGAAGCCGCTACCTTTTTTCGAACACCCTGGAAAAGAAGATATTAAGGGCCTAAATATGTTGACGTGATAAACTGAGTGTTTTTAACCAAGTATTTTTACCGTGATTTTACTGCATAAAATTTCTTATTTCCAAGAATTAATTTATTCCTGACTCAATTCTCATTTAAAAGTGCATATAATTTCTGCAAAACAGAAATATAGCTTACAGCAGAAAATGCTATTAAGATATTGTGGTTTTTATATAATTCAAAAATTTAAATAAAATAAATTAATAATCAAGCACTGCCATATTTGATAGAAGGGTATTTGTTATTAGTTATTTTAATACAGGTATAGATTTAATTATTAACTACTGTAATTAATTTATTAATTAAAGACTTAAATATTATATTTACGAATTTCGTTTCATTAACATTCATTACAAATATTTTGGTATTGTCGGCATTTACTGTACTGAGAACATTTTTTTCTTCCACATTGCAACGGACTATCCAGGAATTTTACTGTAGGCATAGTGGTTTACAGCTCTGACTTAATTTAACCAAAATCATTTACGCATTTATTATGTATTAATTCGTAAAGCATATTTCCTCTTTCCTTGTTGCCATAGTTATTAAATTGCAATAAATGAATTAAAAAGAATTTCCTTCATTCTAGATAATATTAATAACTAATATAATTTCTAATTTCAAATTTGGAATTTAAAAGTTTTTTTGAAAGTTATCAACTACATGATTCAATTTCTAGAGAAATAGTTGAAGCGTTGAAACTTTGACAGAAATTATTTGCTTTCGCGGGACTGCCTTAGAGAAAAACCTTTCTTTAAACTGTTCCAGCAAGTAATTCAATTTTCCTCACATTTCATAATCCTGTTACCTTGTTAAGTGCAACGAAGGGAGGCTTAAATTTTCGGGACATAATTCCTTGGGGAATAAAGCTTAATGAAGAAATTGACTCGAAGTTTTCTTCATTTGAGGTAATGGTGGGTAATGCAGAGATGAACAAAGTGTTAATAATCTTCTAATCTTCTAATCTTAAACTAGGTACTTGGGTAAATTACTAAACAAAGTGCTAGGCAACGAAAATGGATGAGGTAAAACGAATTAAAATATCACAGTTCAGAGTTAATCCTAATTAGCTAACTCAGTGCATCACGCTTAAGTATTGCTTGCTCTTGTTCTTTCGTGGCAGGCAAAAAAATAAGATCATGTTATATTTACGAAACTTTAAGGAGTAAAGGGTATCTTTTCCCCCTTTTTTGTAAACAATTTACACAAAGGCTTTTAACTACTCCAAGAAACTTAATAAGAAATTATGTAAGTAACTTAATGAAAAACTTCGCAATATATCTTTATTACAATAAATAAATATTTTCGTCAAAAAATATATAATGTTCTAGAATATGAACGTCTTGTAATAATACAGTCAAAAGATGAAGAAAAACAGAATTTCAAATTAAAATTATGAAGACATTTAAATGAAATTAAAGAAAATTTGGGATTTACTTACGGATAAAAACGGCAAGTTATAATAAGGCCTGCGATTTGTACCTTTAAGCAAACATCAATGGCATATATATTTTTAGAAAGGTGGCTAAATTTTAACGCAGTTAGATATGTAGTAAAAAGTAATTAAAAGAAGGAGCAACTAAGTATTGCATTATTGAGCAATAATGTGAATCTCATTAAAAGACTTCTTTTTCAACCTAGCTGCAGCAGAGATATATTCAACTTTACCAGAGGTATACCAGCTGAATTCATACCGGTGAAGGTTTTGAGCCAACTTCGCGTTAAATTGCTCTGTTTACCCTTTGACTATTAGTTATTTAAACTTATTTTAATATTTGAATTTCTCGCCATAAGTGCTGGTAGACTTGTAATCACCTGGTATGCAAGATAAGTCGCCTAACGTCTATCAATATTTGGTCACAATTTCCAATAGTGAAAGACTTAAAAACCTCACACAGTTAACAACAGAAATATTCGTCATTTTAACGCTTATTGTTGTTCATGTATTTATATATAAAAGCTTTGCATTCCTTGCGTCACTCATTTTCTTTAAAATCCCGCAAGTAATTTAATGCATTAAAAATACTGTCAATTAATATATTAATTTGAATGAAATGAATATTTTCAAATGAAGCCTTTATTTTTCCTCAAGAGAAAAATGATAGCTTCCTATAATTTAGGTTAAAAGAACAACATAAATAGAATACTTATGGCTGAACTGTAGAACCTTCTTCCTTAAGCTACCTAAGTGCAAATGAACGAGATAAGATAAGGTGATGAAATATGAATGGCTGGACAGAACGTAAGCCATCTATTGATGAAATAAAACTAAAACATAATTTATATCTCATCCATATCTTATCTCGTTCATTTGCACTTAGGCAGCTGAGGCAGCTGTTTCTGTAGTTAAACCATCGATGCTAGTCCTGCAAAATTTACAAATATTACGTTGATTCTTATTCTTTGACTTCCCTAATGATATATTTGTATTACGGATTTCTGGAAGTAATAGTAACTGGCTGCGACCATATAATTAGCAGGAATTTGAGCCTGCGTCGAAATGTTAGTATTCAGATTTCACCCACCAGTCCATTTTTGACAACAGTAAAATTCGGGGTCCATCTTTTTGCACTTAATAGTAACACAATAACTTCATTAAGAAAAAATAAATGTATAATTATATAAGTATTTGTGCACTATCATATTGTTTTAATTTAAAAAAAACAGATTTGCAAATTATTCACTGTATCTTGAGAGATACAGGACGTGTTTAAAATCGTTTCAAAGCGAAGCTGTAAAATATGTGCGTAATTTGGCATTTTCTACGCTAAAGCACTATATAATATATTAAAGGGCTCTGCAGTAAAGAGCCAAAAGCTTGAAATTTTCAATTAAATTTGACATTTTAATTTATGTGTGTACTTTTCCATTAGACAATTAAATAGAAACTGAAGCTTATTCCGGTTTCCTTCATCTGAATCTAAGTAGCAGCACCTTTACACCCAATTTCTTTCCGGGTAAAGATCTCTGTAATCTGATAATTTCAAAGGAAATATAGGTCATTATCATATATATGGTCTTCTAAATTGCCAGAACCACACAATGCTGTAATTTCCTAAAACAATTATACATTTATTTTTAAAATCAATGTGTTATTTCTAACAAACAAGTGATTTAAACCCAATACCCTTGTTATAAACCTGTTATTAAACTCTTTACAGCTTCATTTTATTTAAATAATTTCCTATTCATTCTGATTGACAGCATTTATACCGCATCCAATTCATACAATTTTTACCAAATCTGATGCACATAATTTTTGTGCCGACCAAACGGGGCAGTGGTTTGTGATGCTGACTACCGTACTGAAGAGCCAAGCTCCAAATCCCAACAAAGACATGAATATTTGTACAGCGTTTTTGCAGTATGGGGACACTCTAAATATATATCCGAAAGTCCTCTCCTGAGGTTTGGTTTTGGATAAAGAAGGATGGGGGACTCTCAAACCCATTCCACGGGTGCTGTCCATCAGAAATGGGGTGAAACTGGACAAAATAGTACTGTCACCTATATAGTGTTCAAGGCTTTGCCAACGCCAGGCGTAATCTTGTGTTCCTTACCGTGATAAATTTCGCGGACTTTCTTGTCTGACGTCAAACAAGCTAGATTAATCACAACAAATACAACAACATAATTATTGTACATCTAATTTATAATTTTTGTAATTCACAAGTATACGCATCTCAGACAATTTAATTTGTGCATCTGATTGATATTTATATGCATGCAGCGATAACGTAATTAATAAAAAATGTCTGTAGGAGTTCGCTACAAAACAATAATGTACGAGCCGCCTAACAACAAACTTGAGATATTATTTTAATGTTATTTATTTATTTATTTAAATAATGTCTTTTAGATTTGTTTCCAAGGTTTATGCGTTTCAAACGCTAGTCTTACGAAAGACCTCCAGTATTTATGAGACTCTAATGTATGAATTCCAGCTGCCAGTCGCATTAAACAGAATTGCTTCCCTAAAAAGACTGAATAATTTTTGTGAATTTTTTTTCTTTGTAACATTTATAGAATTTTCCGAATTGGTACCAAGTAACATATAAATAATTAATAAGAATTGTATTTTTTACGAACATCAGACAACTATAACTATAAAGATTTACTCGGAATATTCTTTATTGAGAGTATAAATTGATGCCTTTACAACACCCATTAGACTTTTTGCTTCATTCTCAAATTAATTTCCATAGTCACGCAACTATTTTTTTTCTTCTTCACTGTTATTTTATTCCTCGGAGTAAATTCTCTTTTTTGTCCCTCAGGAAAATACGAATTGCAGCATTAAACGCTGTTCTTATGGGAGACTAAATTACGAATCAGTTATAACGTTCCTAAACTTTATGGCTACGACAATTACTTTTTTTCAGAGTGATATTTGATTTGAATATTTAACGAGAGAATTATCTCCCATTAATATTTTTGTCCAAGTTTAATAATACTTCTTAATGTTTTTCCCTTGGTCTGACTTACTGATTAATTATTCCTCGTGGGAGAATGTTCATAAAATTTAGAGAACTTAAGGCAAATGTTAATCTTCGAATGTTAAGATAAATGTAAAATTATTTTTAAATAATATCAGAACTGCAGTACGAAAGAAATACCATTGTTGTTATAAACTGCAGAAATATCCATATATTTAGCATCTATGTTATTATGTTTTCATTTATTACACAGTGCAATTTAACGTGATAAAACGTAAGTCATAACTTATGTTTACACGTACGTTATGGCTAAAATAAAAGGATTAGTATAATGGTTATAAATAGGTGCAGTTTGAATATATTTAGTTTCAAAATCATTATTTTGTAATTTAATGAATATCATTTTTTGGAGTGATAAAAATTAATGAATCCATATAACAATCAAAAGTAAGTAATTTTAGGAATGAGTATGTTTGTTACTTGTAAATTAATGTGCTGAATTTATCCAAATATGTAATGAATATTAAACACTCTATGACGGAACTGACACATTTTTGAGTTACAAACAAAACCTAAATAAGAAGGAACAGTATTATTTAAATACAGAACTGAAAGTAACGAGACAGATTATTTTATTTACGGAAAGCTCAGCCAAGTACATTCAAGATTTTGCATATTTGTTTTAACATGTGGGTGATAGTTCAAGAGATGTTAGATATAATTTAAACGTAGGTCAAGTACGCACGAGCAAACCTTTTACACGAAAAACTCGTAGCCTCAAACGCCGCCCAGCCATTCTAGAGGTACATGAATAATGCTGGATGTACAGTAAATAATACAAATAATATAACATAATTCAAATAATACAATTAGTTCATTAGATATATTGATGGGTTAATAATCTGAAAGGAGGTGCTCAAAGTTTATGCCGTTCCCGACAATGCATAGTCAGCGCATGAGACGGTGACCGTGTTACAACACGATGGAAATTCTGGTTTTGCAACACATCGTTTCCGGAACCAGCTGGCGAATTTCGCAGGCTGCGAAAATAACCCGTTCTATCCGATGATTCAATTCCTTGCATGTGAAAAGGATGTAAACTATCGCAAAGTAACATGTTAAATTGAGATGCACATGTCAGATGCAAAATAACATGTGGTTTGTGGATTGCGTTGTATTTGTCAGTGGTCGTACAAGTCGTACTTCTTTACAAGAAAGTGGTTGTACGACCACTTTTCTTGTACACGTTATTCACCCTACCACAATAACTGTTAAAACTGAAGGATTTAGTTTCAGATAATTTGTTGCACAAACGCGCTCTATAGATTTGATGATGGGACACACGTCTGTTTGAGAGCTGTTCAGGATACAATATCATTGCATTCTCCGCATTTCCACTTGCTACCCCATAAACGAAGTGCATGTGTGTTGCATCAATATTATTGTAACGATGCATCACACACGTCAGCATCAACGCTTCGAAAGATAATGGTTTGCCCTGCACAGCATAATTTCTAGTCAACAGTGTTCACAGGTGATTGGCGTTTACGGTTACATGTTCCCTTATGAAAACAGTAAACGGTTTGCATTTGCATTTGATTATTACATACAAATACATTCAAGTCTTTGCTTAAAATGGTTTGAATTAAATACCATTCTATATAAATTTTAATCAGGTTAAAGTCATTGTTAACGAATAGACAATGCATAGCAGATTTAAATACTTTAAAATAATATAAATAAATAAAAAACTAAGATTCATTTACAGATGAATCTTAATTATATATAATCTACAGTAGAATACAGCAGTTCTACTGTAGAACTGTAGTATCTACAGCACTACTGTAGAATCTACAGCACAATGATTCAGTTACAAAGAAAACTTTCAAAAAAGGGCTGAAATAAACTTTTTGAAAAATGCAAAAATATAATAAACTCTGAAGGCATCAGATTTTAAATTACGTCCAGACGGGCTTTTTTTTAACATTTTGCGTGTTACCTTTATTTATTAAATATCATATTCTTCGCACTTAACCATAAAATTCAGTTTAATAGCAATATCCAAAAATAATTCGAAAATGATTCTATCTTTACAATTTCCCATACACAGTTTCGCGCGCTGCAGATAAAAAGTGTTTTTCCCCGTAGAGTGTTGTCATTGCTTGCTTTTAAATGGTTTGAGTTTGTTCAAATCAAAAATTCGTTAAAATTTTAGAAAATATGAAACAGATAATAAGACAAATTCCAAATTTGGGTTTCCAGATGCGCATATTCGGGTGGAAAAATATGTTATTTAAAATTGGATGGCTTTAGGTACCGTTGTTTTATCACATTTGGAGAAATATACATACATTTATGCATATTCTTCCTTATTTAATTTCTTAAAATATAATACAGAACTCCAATATTTTATGGCAACAGTTTGAAATATGATTCAGATTTTAATTTTTCCAACGCAAAATCACAAAACGAAAACAATACTCCTTCAGGGATAAAGCCTCTTTGTACTACAAAAAAATCTTGTTATCACAAAATTACAAATCCCGCCAAAGCATGTATTTAAATGTATAATTTTGACTACAGCGGTCAGTGGTTTGTGAATTTATTGACTCTGGTTCATTTCCTAATTAAAAAAGGTCTTTTGTATTATTATTCTGAATATTTAGAGTTTAACGAAGTGATTTTAAAAACGTTTGGGAATATTTGTTTAATATGTTTTTAACTAGCCCAATATATGTGAATTTTCGACACAAAATTTATATTGAAATGCATTTGCAAATTGTTAACACATAATTCAAAAACTGTTAAGATATTAATAAAAATTACTTAAATATAATCCAAATGTTTATTTATATATATTTATATATATTTATGTATTATATATGTAAGGATGAGAAGATAATCTCAAATTTTAAATGGTTTTGCATTTTAAATGTTGATATGATTTTCAAACTGAATCGGTTTGAGGATTAGAATTAGGAAACTATTTCTTTAAGATATTTGTAACATAATTTCTATATGGTGTTTTTATCTATTTATGAATTTATGACTACTGAAAAAACCTCAGCCATGTAATTACCATTGTAGCACATTATTATCACTTCTTCTATCTTCAGATATTTTTTACACTGGTGTGCAAAACTTAAGCAACAGCAGGGCTTTTTGCCATAACTCCACGGAAAATCAACTGAGTGACATGAAATGAAGAAATGAAGGAGAGTATTATGTACGTAAAGGATGACCAAAGCATCGGAGCTGAAAAAGGAACATAATGCATACGGTACGGAATCAAACAAAAACAAGCTTTATTGAACGCATAGTATCGTGACTCGTGATTGTCAATCCAAGAGGAAGAACAACAAGCAGATGTTCCTTAATATTGGATATGCCCTCCCCTCACTGCAATGGTTGCTTCACGCCGTCTCCGCATACTCAGAAGCAACTGGTGCAACATTTCTTGCGGTAGGAGTGCCCATTCTTCAATCAGCATCTGTTGGAGTTGTTGGGTGTTCTCCAGAGGATATAAGCGTGCTGCAATGCGTCTCTCCAAAGCATCCACACATGTTCGATGGGATTTAAATCTGGGGAGTACGTTGGCCAATCCATTCGAGTGATATCTTCACTTTCCAGTAGCTTCTCAACAGCAAGAGTCCGATGTGGCCGTGCATTGTCATCCATAAAAATTAAGTCTGGGCCAATGGCGCCTCAGAACAGACAGACATGGGGAAGGAGTACCTCCTCATAATAGCGATCCCCGGTTAAGAACCATCTGTCGAAAACGTGGAGCTCAGTTCGCCCGTTCAGCATCATGCCTCCCCAGACAAAAAATCCAAGACCACCATTACGGTGTCTTTCCTTGATGTTATTGGGATAAAACCGGGTCCTGACCTCTCTCCAAATCAAAGCGCGTTGAGAATCGCTTCTCGTACTGAACCGACTCTCATCCGTAAAGAGGACACGACTCCATTGATCAGTTGTCCAGTTTTTGTGCTCTCTGCACCACTGTAAACGGTGAAGTCGGTGGCCAACATTCAACGGGAGACAGCGTTCAGGACGGCAGGCGAATAGGTCTCCTTTGTGAAGGCGTCTGGCCACAGTAAACCGCAATACTTGTCGCCGCGTTGCCGCACAGACTTGCTGATCAATGGCTCTTGCTGACTGCTGTCTGCCTCTTTTCGCCTGAAGGACGATATATCAGTCATTCCCTGCAGATGTCGTCCTCGGGCGGACACCATCAACCTTTATAACAGCTGTACCTGTGGTTTGGATGGCTTTCCAAGCGTACGAAACGACACTTTTGTTGATTCCGAACTCTGCAGCTACACTGGTGACAGTACGCCCCTCCTCCAGTTTTTCGATCATTCTTCCTCATGTGAAATCGTCCAGGTGATTTCTTCTAGCCATACTTCACGAACTGACTCACTGGCACTTGCAGCGAATATGTTGAATTGCGTCTCCGTCCTTCCGCTTATTCTACTGTTGAGCTGCGCGCGTCGACATCACGGGTTTTGTGTACGTTCATGTCGCCTCTGACGTTTCGTTCCTGATATTTGCATACGCATGACGTCTCTACTGACTTACGTGTTCATTGTACTGATCTCCAGACCTCCTTTTCTGCAATTTCACGGCTATCTGCTAAATTTTTATTTTGTTTCTTAAGTTTTGCACACCAGTGTAAAAGATTAAAACGTAGTTACGACTAAGCATGAAATCACTTCCGATGTATGCATGCAATCTCAAATTATAATGTTGTTTTATTCAAGGAAAATGAATTTTTTTACTGCTTCAAGAGAATGCAAAACTTTACATTTAAAGCTTTAATTTAATTTTTTTCAAAGCATTCATGTGGAAATATTTATATTTAAATTTCAGTAAATATTTTGTTCATATTTCTACTTTAATATTTAACTAATAATTCCATATTTCCATTAAGAATTTTGCTATAAAGTGAAGTTTCAAATAGTATCCTATAAACTAAAGTTTTAAACACTATTCTATGAACTGAAGTTTCAGATATAAACTCTGAAATAGTAATAATGCATTATTCAACTTCAAACTGAACTTTATTTTTCAGATAAAAGAAACAAAAATAAATTTCATTTCTTGCTTTATTTATAATACCTTTGAAACCGATATATTACCGCATTGCGTGTACACAAATATGCACATAAACCTGTTACTAAATAAGGAGCAATTTCCAATTGTAAACTGTCTACGAATTTTCTGCAGCAGTGGTTCTCAATCTATTCTGCCTAATGCAACCCTTTGACCATTGCTAGACGATCATTCCCCCACCCGTCCTTTCAAAACTCGAAAAACGCATATGCTGTGATTTATAATTAGATTATTTTTAATGTGTTTTATAAATTAAACAATGAAAGTACAGAAAATCTTGTAAGGTTTATCCTAATTTATTAACTGTTATGTTAAGTTATGCATCTTTTCTATCAATTCTAATTTCAGCTTACAATTTCCTACCAGAATGTAATTTCAGAAATGCAGTTAATGTAAATGAGTAAGAGTACTATTTAAGTTGATGTTTCGCCGACTTCGATAGAGAGAGTCTGATTTTCCTGACTAGCACGCTTTTCCCTTTTGACTGCGTTCTCTCTTAACTACTACACTCGGCCATACTTTAGGAACTTCATTGGCTTCGCCGATTTAATTAATACTTAGAGCCAACTACTTAGAATTATGATAACTTCGGTTATACCTTTCAGATAGCTTTAGTTAAGCTTAGTTTAGTTTCATTTCATAATTATTTAAGTTCAAGCCCAAGTGGAGGCTTTGCTGTATACTCCGAGTAGGAGCTGATTGTAATTATTCAAAGAAATAAAGGGTAGTTAACACTTCTTAAGTCTTACGTGTTTATTCTCACACTTAATTCGCTTATTAGTGTTTGCTCAATTATTCGCTTATTAGTGTTTTCGGGGTTCTAAGATTGGATTCAGATAAGTAAAACTCCACATTTGGCGCCCGAAGGTGTTCTTAACGAACCATGCCGCTACATAGTGAAGATTTCCCGTTGACCCCTCCTACCTTTTAGTTCCCTCAGCCACAACCAAACCCCGTGGATGGATTCGGATTTATAGCGGGAACTATGAGAGCGACGATGAAGCCAACAGCAACTTGTGACGGCAAAGGATCCGTAATGACCTTTCTGGAGCAGCTGGGAATACACTTCACATTATATCCTGTCAACCAGCCGCGAAGAATTATCATCGCTCAACGAATTTAAAAGGTCAAGCTCTCAGCTGGTACAAGAATATTGGCAAGAGTTTGTTGGGGGATCCAGGATCCGCAACTCACACTTGGTAAAATTTAAAAAATTCGCTATTGAAAGCGTTTCTACTTGTAGGAGACCGCGCAAGACTGGAATCAGAATTATTCAGTAAATATTAAACTAATGTTGACGAGTTACCGGACTTCATCTTAAGAAAGATCCATATTGTCAAATTATTATATGGAAAAAGGCCCGACGAGGAAATCATTTAAATGATTTTGCGTGGTTGCTTCCATCAATTCAGGATTTTCTTGAAGTCAGAAATCTGCAAACGCTGGAAAGCTTATTCGAACTAGCTGTCAAATTTCAAAGTAGGTTAACTGCCGAAAACGCGCTTGCGAGTAATTTTAAGCAATATTCAAGGTTTCACGTCTAGACGAAACCCCATGTTCAGCAGAATTGCTATCGGCAAGAGGGGAAGGTAGCAAAGCCGGATAAGAAAAACCCTTGTCAGACCAAAGCGTGGGGAAATAAAAAACATTTGGACCAGTTGGTTGAAAAGGAAAATCTAAACTAGTCACGGTGACCAGAAGGAGGGTGAAGTCACCGTGTGAGAAGGTAACTCCCTCAGAAATCAAACTGAATACGGTAATTGTACAAAATTTGGCCTTGCCAGAAATCCAAATACTACTAAACGACGTCTCTACGACAGCCTTACTACATACTGGGGCTCAATGCAGCTTCCTGTCGCAGGAGTTTTTTAAAAATCATTTTCGGCGCTACAGACTGTTTAAGACAACGGGACAAGGCAAACAGTGTGTCTGCTTGGGAAAAGTCCGGCTGCATGTTCAAATAAAAAAAGAGGTATAGAAAATAAACTTTCTCGTGGTAAAGAATTTGCTAACCGCAGCCGCATTGGGGGTTGATTCCTTACGCCCAACTAGAGCAAAAATTAATTTTAAAGATTCTACCTTACAGGTGAAGATGGACAAAATTTAAGAAGAGAAAACCGCAGTCCCGTGGTAAATCTAAGTCACCTGGGAGAAGGAAAAAAAGAAAAAAAATCAAGAATTGGTAAGAACGTTTTTTCAATTATTTGATGAAAAACCTGGCTTCTGCCAGATTGTATCAAACAGCATCGATACTGGTAGTGAGCCCCCAGTTCGTTCAAAACCTTATAGATATGATCGCGTGAAAGAAGACGTTCTCTAGCAATACATTAAGAAAATGCTCGAGGATAAGATAATTACTCCAACTACCAGCCCCTATGCTAGTCCTGTAATTTTATGTAGGAAGAAGAATGGACTGCCACCCGCAGATCAGAACTCATGGAGGTTCGCAATTGATTATTGAAAACTAAATAGCATAACGAAATACCCCATATATACCCTACCGATAATACATGAAATTATAAGAAAAATTCGGTGGACTAAAAATATGACCACTTTAAACCTGATGTCAGGGTATTTTCAAATTGCAGTAAAACTGCAGGATGTCGAAAAAACAGCTTTCATTACAAAGTCAGGTACGTATGCCGTTTGGCATACATACCTGACCAGACTGCCGTGTGGCTTAAGCGCAGCTCCGGCTACATTTTAAAAGGATATGGATATTGTTTTAAGGCCAGTCTTGGGAAAAAGTACAGTCATCTATCTCGATGCTATTATTGTGACAAGGGAAACTCTAGAGGAACACATTAATCATTTAGAGGAAGCTTTTACATTATTAAATGAGGTGGGCCTGAAAAGTACAAATTTGCCGCCAAGGAATTGAGGTACCTCGACTATAAAATCTCGAAAAACTGTATCGAAACTGACAACTCTAAAATTTTAGCGATCAAAAGTAATCCACCGCCAAATACGGCTAAGAAATTATCATCTTTTCTGCGAATGTGTTCCTGTTATAGAGTATTCATAAAATATTTCGCAAAGATAGTTGAACCATTGTTGTTGGTTAAACAAAGAAAGGTCTAGGTTCACGTAGACAGCGGAGGCGAATACGACGTTTGAAGAATTGGAACACGCCTTAATTAACGTTCCTGTTCTCAAATACCTGGAAGAGGATCAAAATTTGGAAATTGTAGCAGACGCGTCAGACTAAGCAGTTGGCGCATTTCTTTCCGAAAATGGGTATTTTTAGCAAGACGCTTAATCAAACTCAACGAAATTATACCACAACCTAGCGGGAAACCCTCGCGGACCTATTAGCGGTGCAAAAAATTTCGTGTGTACTTTGAAAGTTTCTCAATAACTGTGCATTCATATCACGCGTCAGCTGGTCACCTATACTCGGGTAAAAATCCTTCGCCCCGACTCATACGTTGTACACTAAAACTTCAAGAGTTTAATTTTATAATAAAACTCACGCAGGGGAAAGAAAATGTAGTTGCGGGCGCACTAAGAGAACTCTCGTATTAAGAATAAAGATCGATGAAGGCGGAAGTACAATTAAATGTACAATGCTAACTGCGATAATAATTGAATCCCGGGTAACAATAATTGCCGAATTAAAAACGGACCCAGAATTTAAAGGCATTTACGTTTATCTGGAAGATCCCGAAAATTTTAAACATGTAGACTTAACGGCTATTCGCAACAGGGCTGCCCATTATGAAGTTATTGGTAAATTCCTCTGTTACACGAAAAAAAGAAACGATAATGAAGAACTGCGTAGGGCTGCCCAAAAACGCTGCAAAGCCGCGAAGCGGTATATTTTACGCAGTTATACGAAGTTGTGACGTCGTATTTCAGGTCATGTCACTTGTGTCAATTAATTAATGACGTTAATTATAACACGGCCGGGTACTTAAATAGCATAAAAACCACTTTCCGAAATGTATTGGTTGGCATTGATTTGCTTGATCCTTACCCTGGAACAAAGATTAATAAAAATAGATGCTTGTTAACCATTATTGATCATTTCCCAAAATGGGTGGAAATAATTCCTCTTAAACGGGCTTCAGCAAAAATAGTAGCAGATTCGTTTCTAAATAAATATATTTTAAAATACGGGGCCCCAGCAAAAGTAATATCAGATAATGGTAGGCAATTCGTAAGTAATTTATTTGGAAACCTTTGTACAGGCCTTGGCATACACCATCTTAAAATAGTATCTTATAGACCGCAACAAATATTGCGGAACGCGTACATAAGAATATAGTTAAAATTATTCGGGGTATCTTAAGAATTATCATGACCGGTGGGACAGCTGTGTCAATGAATTAGGGTTTGCCTTGAGAACAGCAAAACATGATACCACACAAAACATCCCCGCAGAATTATTCCTAAGAAGAAAACTTTTAAGGTCATTGGATAAATGATTTTTCGTTCAACAAAGACAGGAAGAGTTTCAGTTGAATGATATCCAGAAAACTATTAACGAAGCCTTCAAAATTCTGATGCGGCAAGGTCGAAACAGAAAATCTACTTTGATAGAAAGAGAAGCGAGGACATGCGCGATAGGCCAGAACGTGTTAAAATTAAAACCTTCCCTATCATTTACACCCGAAAATAGGGTAGCCAAATTTGAGCCCAGGTTTGAGGGGCCGTCCATTATCGAGAAAATTAAATTTTCTACGGTTTATTTAAAGGCAGAAAACGGACAGCAAATAATTGCTAATGTAGACCAGTTGAAACGGTACTATCGTCGCACGGATTTTCTAGTTTTAAAAGATTTATTGCAGGTTCCTGGCAGCGCGACAAGAATATGGATTTCGCCGTCGCCCAGCAAGGATCCCCCACCAAGCGGATAACAAGGAAACAAGCGGATAACACTGAAGAAAGTAGCGCCAAGCGACCGCAATAACAGCCACAAGTTTCAGGCCTAGCGAGAATGAAGAAACGAAACAGAGGAAAGTTCACCTTCAACAGAAGCCAGGGCCGATGGGAAAGCGGAAAAGGCTCATGGAGAATATTCAAAGAAAATGTCCAAATCCAGAACTGAAGCCAACTACCTGGAAAGAAGCCACAGGAATATGGCAGCCAAGATCTACGAAAAGAAAACGATTCGACGAGGCAAGATCCATTCCTTTTCAGGAAACCAGGAAAACCAAGAAAAAATTGAAAGATTCTGAGAGAAGATCCGGATAGTACACGGCAAAGAGGAAGCCAGAGTTCCAGAACCCTGAACCGACAAGAAACGCAGGCCGATTCAACGTCCGAGGCAGGAAAAGAAAGGAAGGGCCGGAAATGAATACCATCTGCCTGAGAAGATTGAGAATTCAATGTTTAAGATGCCCCACATGGCAAGAATTCTGCGAGAAAAGAATGGAGGAGTATAGAAACCAAAAAATGATAAATGAAAATTTTCCTTGTTTTCTATTTTGTATTGAAAGTTCGATTTATGATATGTGTTTAAAGTTGCTAAATACTGTTGCGTTTATACGGGTTCGTAGATTTGAGAGTATTCGATGAAAACACGATGCAGATCAATAAAAAGCACAATTTATTTACAAGAATCACTATTTACAGCACAGTTCCAAAATTACCTTTAAAAGCGTCGAAAATCTACAATAAATACGCTGAAACAATCAGCAACACAGCTTCAGGCTGTAATTGTAAAGACAGCTTCACGGCAACACTAAACTTATAATAAACACCGTGGAACAATCACCAATACACTGTCAAGCTATACTGGAAAGATAGCTTCACGGCAAAGCACTATCTCGATTGCTTTCCGTTCACAAAACTCTCGCGTAGCAGCTATTCTCACAACTAATCACACTGCTCGCAACACTTCACAATCTTGCAACTAACTTGCAACTCTCCGCTCTCCGACACGCAAGGGTCTCCGACACGTTTCGAGAAATATCTCGACAGGAAGTTATTCTAGAAGCTTCCCGATTGGACCATGGGATATCGCCAATTTGGTCGCCAAATGGGCGATAAAGTCGCCAATCTGGCAACCCTACCATAAACTATTTTATGGCAACCCTAGTGCTATGCCGGAAAGCTTACATACAGGCGCAACCGCCGAATTTTTCGTAACAATACTATTTAAAGCAGGAAATCGAATTCGCAAGTTGCGAGAATGTAGTTGTAACTATCTGTTAAACAGAAAAGATTTTTTCAATTGGCAAATTGGCGAGAATTTATTTTATAAATACCTATGCTAATGTCAGCTTTTAAACTATTGTAAAAGTTAAACTTGTACAAATGTAAGCTTTTGTCAAGCATGACTCTAAATGCCTTGTATAAGAAGTGAATTGAAAGAAAGTATAGATTGAATGTGCTTAAAATTAGGCTCTCCTGGCTTCAGTTAAGAATTTTAAATTAAGTTCTATTTTAGGGCATTAGATGTAGTTTTGTGTTTAAGAATTCTTCTGAGATCTGGATTGTCAAGTTCTAACAAATCGTAGCTGTTGGATAGTTGGTAGTGTATCTTCGCGATAACACAACAATAAAACTCTCGTTTCACTCAGAACAATTTCTGGAGAGCGTGGAGGGAAGAGATTTTAAAGTTTCGTGTGAATGCAAGTGTTTAAAAAATAATTTCAATAAAGAGGGTTGGTAACCAAAGGGAAAATGGTTTATGAAAGAATATCACTAACATAGTTTCCTTCCAGATAATTTGCGGATGGACCAAGACTGATAGCCTGCTTAAGAAAAGAAACAGACGATTATTCCCAAGTCAATTTGTAAAAAAAAATGAATGAAAAATTCTTAGTATAGCTTTAGATATTGTGTAAAGTTGGCCCTAAACAGGAAACGTTTTAATGATGAATTCAAGAAAGAACACTTGTTACAAGATGAAAAAGAGTTTTGTAGAATTTACGCTCTTAAACAAGGTCGTTTTGATATCTTATTCTTCGAGTAGTTAAATTTTGGTAGAGAAAGATGTAAGGTTTATCCTAATTTTATTAACAGTTATTTTAAGTTATGCACCTTTTCTATCAATCTAATTTCAGCTTACAATTTCCTACCAGAATGTAATTTCAGAAAAGCAGTTAATGTAAATGAATAAGAGTACTATTTAAGAGTATGTTTCGCCGACTTCGATAGAGAGAGTCTGGTTTTCCTGACTAGAGCGCGTTTGCCATTTGGCTATGTTCTCTCTCAGCCCCAATTTTGATGGAGATCACCCCGGGAGGTTGGATCCGAGAGTCTCCCACCCTTCTTCCGCTACCAACAACCTCTCGAGTGGACTTAACAAGTACCAAACTTGAATATGACTTGTTTTTTATATTCATAAACTATAACAATATATATAACTTAACAGGTCAATAAAAGACTGGCCGCATTTCCCCTTCCCCCCGAAACTATAAAATCCCCTTAGGGGAAATTCCTATAAACGAGGCTTTGGTCTCCACACTTAGGCTCTTTCTTAGGATTTTGAACACATTGCATTAACCATATATGATATTTTTAGATGATTTTTAGAAAGTACTTTTATACAAGAAAGCTCTCGATATAATGCAGCCTCACTTCGCGTGATTAATACTTAAGTAATTATAAGAACAGTTATTATAACTTTCAAACTTCCTCCTATCAGTTACTGCATTGGATATTTTGTTCTCATTTTCAACTTTTATTATAATTACTAGTTTACTTAAAATATAAATATTAACTTTGAAATTGAATTCATCAGTTAGATATTCTTTTCATGTCTGATTGTATTCTTCTTAACATGATTTCATTTTATCATATTGAATTTTATTCTAATTACTTTTCAGCTGCACAGGGTTGGATTCGTTAGTCCTCGAGCTAAGGAATTGAATTTGATCTTTTATTTTCTTCGTCTGAAAATTACTTTTGTGACAAGGTTTGCGAGATCACAAGCTCAGCTATAGGAGTTGCGCATATGCCATCCCTAATGAGACATAAATCTTATCAGGACCGGCACATGTCTCATAAAGTCCTAAAACATGGAAAATGTAAATATACGCACAAATACATACATATATATATGTACTGCTAATACATAATTGTTTGCTTAAATTTATTTTCCTTAACAGTTTCGACTATTAAGCAGTCATTACGAAATGGACTGACTCATTATCATTTCAATTGTTCGTATTCGAGAAATATAAGGACTGCCTCTGCTAACAACTAAACTAGCCGAAGATCCATTTCCAAACATAGATTAAAAATATACCTAAATTGCATTTCATATACAATCATGGATAGATACGTTATGTTTTTAAAATTTCTTAAATCATGAGAAGATGAAACAAAAAATATCAGCTGGATTTTTAGAATCATCCTGTTTCCTTACAGTTATATCTACTCAAAAGTAGCAAATGCAGTTTTCCGGCTACGAAAGTGAACGAATTAAGGTAAAAGGAATATAAGTGGGGGAAGTCAGTCTGAAAGCATTCGTGAGCAGAAAGAAAAAGAGCGCTTCCGTGTAATACTGGAGCCAGATTTTACGTATGTTTTCTTTAGAGTAATGCATTTCACCTTGAGGAAATCTAAATCAGCATCATTGAGCGTGCTAATCTTGATTGTTGTTTAAAAATTTAAATTTAAAAGGCGCGCTTCTTAATAACACTTTTGAAAATTTGACAAAATTGTTTTCAAATTTTTAATGACCTCTATCTGCAATTATATGTGTTAATCGTAACTGACTTAATATATACACAGCATTACGAAATCAGGACTTCACAAACGTAGATAGCTGTTCTCATTTATAGGAGATCCATGTGCTAACATCTAAATCAGAGATTATCAATCAGGGAAGAATTCCCTATTAGGAACGAATTTCATAGTTCCAGAGATTCACTTTGCTTGGCTAATTATTTTCCATATAAAATGATAATTATTATTGCTACATTTTGATTTTTGGTTTTTTGTAGAAGATGGGTTTATGCCTGCTTTCCCTCAAAACCGATAGTTTTATTCAACTTCTACTTTAAGTGTTAAAGTTACTTTTTAAGTGATCTGTTATGCATAGTTATACACTATTTGCCACCTAAGAGAAAAAAAACAAAGTGACATGTAGCAGAAGTATCATTTAACTGTAATTAACTGTGAGTCGTTGCTTTACAGTTAAAAAAGTTCACTTCATCACTATTCGAAACTGATATATTGTAAGTCGTTAAGAAAACTATGGCTATATAGTTGGTGCTTTATAAGAAATATAGATTGAGTGATTGACTAACTGACCAAAATCAGTTTGAGGGTAGCAGAGGTCTTTAAAAACGTCAAAAATAGAGAATCCTATTGATTCAGAAGTTCCAGCATTATGTTTTACGCTGTGATGGAAAGAGTATATTTTTGTTAACTCCTACTTCAGACAACTGCTCACCGTAGTGTTGGAACATTGCCAGAGTGGTCGTTTCTGGTCATTTTGTTTAATGTTGAAAAGGATGAGGTACTCAGCTGCAAGACTCCCAGACAAAGAAAGGGTATAAATACAGCATTTATAAAAACACCTTTCGTAAGTTTTGTTCTTGTTTCACTAATCGACACTTATTAATTTGTTCTTTATCGAAGAATTTTCAACAGGGTTCATTTTAAGTAGCCCATACCTAAAACTCTAGATTTCCCTAGCTGAATAATACCTGATACCTGACTTTTAGCTTTAGGTAATGGAAATTGATAGATTTTGGCATTTGCCTATTTCATACATATTTCAAAAATAGTTTTAGGAACTTCTTAGGAATGTTTCACATATCGACAAACTGAATGGCGTTGAACATCAAAACAGTTTAATCATTCTTAAAAACATTGTACAAAATAAAACATCATTGCTTTAGATTTTATTATTGGAAACCATTTTATTTGACTAAAAGGTCTTTAAAATTTAAATTTTTAATAAAGTCTTTAGAAGTCAAAGTACTTATTTCGAATCCTTTTCGTATGTCCTTATGAAATTTTTGTCCTGAGCTACATTCGATTTAAATTTCTGAGTTTTAGAACAACTTATAGCATAGTTCATTTAATATTCACATATAAAGCACGAGAATGTCTACTTTTTATGATAAACTGTCAGACATTAAGAATTAGTAAATATTATTCAGAGCAGTTTGGATTTTAAAGTTTTTTTCCGAACAAGTTTCGAGACCAAATATTCTTTTTATCGAAGTCATTCAATATAACAATGGAAGAAGAGTGGCACACGATATGACGAAATTTATTCTTAACTTGAATTCAAATTTATAAATCATATTACTAAGCTAAAATAATCGTGATACAGCAAAGCATATAAGGGCAAGCAGCCTTAAGAGGTTTATCTTCACAATGGACTTTCTGAGACAAACCGAATCATATTCACCTTCTATACCAAGCAATTCTTTCACTAGTTACTCAACTCCAGGAGATATATTAGTCTTTAGAAGTCTTATTTTTGAGCACTTAAGCGATGAAATACATTAAGTAAAATGAACGCCAATGTCCAATAGTCTTCATTTGTAATAGTATATATACAACTCCGTATTCAAAGAAGAAACTCTTACGCTTTTAGATTTAATACTAACTTTAGAAACATATACTTCCCTTCTTTATTAAAACTACTAATTAATTCGGAGTTTCCCAAGCTAAAACTCGTACATACTAGACATGTTTTTATATAAACTATTTTACAACATAACATGCAATTAGAAAACACAGTGTTCTCTCATGATTCAGTTTAAATGTGACGTAGAATATGTAAAATAAACAATACAAAATACAAATAATCAGAGTTCTAGCTTTACCATGAATACTTTTTTCTAAATATTAATTTTTGAAAAAAATACTTTTACAAACGTAAGTAATGATTAAATACCATAATAAATGTTTTCATAAAATTATTCTTTATGAGGAATAAAATAATCATTAACTTAAAAACGCAAATAAAATACTGAAAGCTTTCAGATTCATAATTAATAATTAAGATTAATAATTTTCATTAAAATTTTGAATAAAATTATATGTCATTATTTGACGGAAACATAGTTTTTTAAAATATAAACACAAACTGAGTAATCTGAGAAGAATGCGTACAACACCAAACTGTATTATACTGAATTAAAATGGACAAAATAAAGGGCAATAAAAGTTGATATAAATACGTCATAAAAACTTAGACTTTTGACAATAAGAAGGAAAGTGATGTGCACGAACTAAATCATATTCACATCATCACAACGCATTTTCATACTTTGAACACGATGTTAATTGGATCTTAAAGAAGATAACAAAATTTCTTCCAGCGTTTTGATCGTTTAGGTTTTCAGAGTGCCATGAGGAAAATTTGAGAGTACAAAAGCTTTTCAAAGATGTTCAATCCTTCAAGAAGTTTCCAAATAGATATACTGAAGTGGATGTCTTTTATCATCAATAAAAAGAACATCTGATCATTATAGATCTCGAAAGGAATTTACGAGTCTTGATTTTGGATGTTTATGGTTACATATAGACTCTTTATTGAAATGTACGGAGGAGTGTATTTACTGATAATTATGCATTTCACATGCCATAACACGTGCAAGCTTAATAAGAATGCATGCATTAACATTAGTAAGAATACTTCATGCTCTTAGCTATTTTTCATATATATATATAGATAGATATATAGATAGATAGATCGATATAGATGTAGATATTGTTACGAAATGTCCATGCGTAAGATAGCTTCCCCGCAAAAGCAGTTTTAGGGTTGCCAGAAAATGGCAAAAGAAGGCAGGGTTGCCAAATCGCCCGCTTGGCGACAAAATTGGTGATATGCCATTAACGGATGGAGAACCTTCTGGAACGAATTCTTACTAGTTTAGCCCAGAATGTTCTCTCACACAAGCCAAAAGCTATATAAGCCCTGCTGGTACGCGGAGATTTAATCGGTGCGAGCCAGTTACTAGTCAGTTGAGTAAGAGTCATTGCGGAGTCAGTGCATAGTCTAGCGCCGATTTGGTCGCCAAGCCGAGTCTCTTTGTGTATCGCGAGACAATCCCTCTTCGAGTTTTATCTTAGAGTGTGTTGAGCTCAGGGAACGACTGAACCGAGTCGGGAGCTGTACTCTAGCGTATCGTCGAGTGCATCGCGAGTTCTAGCGTTGAGAGTCTCGAGAGTACGTGGAGTTCCGAGAACGCATGAGCAGAGTCGGGAATTGTACTCTGGTGCTTTACCGTGAAGCAGTTATAGTATGATAGCAGATATAGCAATTTTCGAGAAATGATATGCAGGGAAATTTGGAAAATTGCTTGAATTGATAGTCTGAAGGTTGTGTCGCTGCTTGTCTCAGCGTGTTTATGGTAGTTCTTCTACGACTGTAAGCGTGATTTTGGAGCTGTCTTGAAAAATACTAGCCAATAAAGTTTGTTTCGATACTTCATCAAGTAATGTCGTCGATATTCACTCCAAATCCACGAACCCTTAACCTACGTAAGAAGAACAGAAGAGAAAAACGTAACAATATAGATACAGATATAAGGCAAAATCTTAAAAGGTTCAAATTTTAATGTCACCCAGAAGTTCTTTTGAGTTTTATTTACTTCAATCTGATATTGCACTCTCTCCTGTTGGCTATTCTTTCTTTTACAACTCCGTTCTTTCATATAAGAAAAAATAAGAATTTTCATATGTTGCTTCATAAACAAGGAAACTTTCGATCGCGAAACATTCTGATAAGATCTTTAAGTAAGCTTTGGCAAACCTGACCAGTATTCGAGTATTTTGTTTCTTTAGGATTAACCGACGTCATGGCATCTATTAATTTGAGAAATGATATGGACATCAAAAGCGATTCAAGGAAAACGTCAGTTTTAACACTAACAGCCCTTTCGATCTAAAAAAATTCAAGCAATTTTCCAAATTTCCCTGCAGATCATTTCTCGAAAACGTGATTATATTTTATTAAATGCAACACTCATAAGGAGTAAATGTACTATACTCTAAATGTACTAAGAATTTTTTTAAAATTCAAATAAGCTTAGCTAAAGCTTTTAAATTATACGTTTTGAAAGACTGATTTTCATCCTCCCAAAACATTAAATTTATGTCTTCTAAAAGCAACTTTCATCTTAATAGAAATCGACTCATTTTTCTTGAATAAAACACACATTGATACATATGCATATAATTTAGCATGGAAAGAAATTGATTATAAGCTCATATAAATGCTTAAATCCAACAAACTTAGATTTTAAGTAAAGAAGAAATGTTTTTAAAACGTTTTTTAATCATTATTAACTAAAATTTTAAAATGCCATGTTTAACAGTATATGTAACACCTTCCGTTATTTCTTTTTTATTTTGAAAGTGGAAAGCGTTTATGAATTTTACGACAATTACAACTTTGAAGCTTTTCTCCATTCCACATTTCCAATGATTTTTTTATAAATAAATCATATCTGATAATACCATTTTCTATGGACAACGAAAGTAAACTACATGAATATAAATTGCTGAATTTTATGAGATCGACAGGGCATGTGTTTATGAAATCGATAAGTCAATTTCGTTAATAGAATAAAGTACTGCACACGCAGATTTCGCTGAAAGAAATTAAAATTTACTTTTACTGTCTTAGGAAAAGAAATATTTGAATTATCTTACTTACTAGAAATATTAAGGGAATACTAAAGGTTTTGCATGTAATTTCTCTAACATAGAAATCTATAAAATCTATAAAACTCAAATTTTCTCAGAGCACACTCCTTATAGGACGTAACAATAAAATATTGCTCTTCAGAAACTGATATAATACCAAAATAACATTCAAGCTGGTTAAAAAACCAATATATAATTATTGGTTTCTAAAATAAAGAAATGTTACGTAAAATTTAAATTACAAATCTTAAGAAATTAATTGTAGAATTTCAGTAATATGATTTCTCACCCCAAATGAAAGATAACTCGTAATTAGAAAGCAAAAACTTGCTACATATATGTGATCTAAAAAAATAAAGTGTACATTGCGAAGACAAAGATTTAAGTCTGAAATTAAAAATAAACGTTTTTTCTTGTCTTAATGCTTTTTTCTATTCCATAAACATTTCCATTTATGTTTTTTAGCATCTTCTTTTCCCTTTCGTTTTTTCACCAAATCCCTTGAATGTCGTTTGAGGAAAAAAGTAGAATTTAAGTGTTCCCTTTTCAACTATCGTAACCCTTAAATGTTGCATTTAAGTTTGTTAAAGCTAAGCTATTACCCAAATTAATAATTTGTTTTTACAAATCTACTATTGATTTACTTGAACATTGTTTCAAAAAATGTAACAATCGCAATAACCAAAAATACTTATATATATTGCTTTCATATTATTGTTGTTTACTTTTCATCGCTGTTTCTGTTCGATTCCCACGTTTTTTAAATACACCTTCTTGGCAAAGTATTTCCCGATTTTTCAATTAAGATCCGTAGAAATTTTTTTATTTAAAATAGCCGTTCAGATTTATTGAATTTTGCGACGTAGTATATAAATGAAAAAATGTAATACCGAATATCTTTCAGCAAATTAATTTCACGCCTTTTAGTACCTTTCAACATCTCACATACATTGTACAAAACGCTCTATCCTTCAAAGGACAAAACATATTTGTCTTCTTTAAACACTTCTAAAATATTTTAATTATCGTGTTTTTGCTTCACTTGCAGTTAAAGTACTTTATTTCTCAGAAGAAGTCAAAATGGAGGTTATTTTATATTATTTGTTTTTATTTTTCATAAACGGGGATTTGAAGTACAGACACACACATGTACGTAGGGCGATCAAATATGAAGTAGCCTTTATTG